>ML313745.1:0-183315 GCA_005239505.1 Nicotiana paniculata
GTGGATAGGTGGGGGTGGGTTGGTGAGAATGGGGAATGAGGTGGAAATTGTTGAAAATTAGTTTTAGAAAATATTTTCCTCCAATTGGAGGAAAATGAATTCACGAGGAAAATATTTTCAAAATATTTAAGCCAATCAAACATGGAAAAATTAAAAAATATTTTCTGAAAAATATTTTCCTTCGTACCAAACACACCCTAAGTGTATCGCATTTATGGTGATCTGTTGAAAACTATTTTTCAGTATTATTCTATTAACCTATTATAGTTGACATGTATAGAAAATGGTTGACTATTACTCCCTTTAGTTTATTTTCACTTGAATAATAAATTATCTTGAATATTTTCATATACATGTTTTATAATTTGCAATCTAAAGGGCTTCTATTTGATAAAAATAAGGAATAGTAATAGAAGTAAAACTCTTGATTGTTCAATAATGATTCAACTTACTCACAAGAAAAATAGTTAGGGGAGAATTAGTTCTGAATATACTAGTCATTGATCTCGTCAAAAAAATTATCTTTCTCTCTTCATATATTCTTTTATTCTTGCGTAAGTGCTTTCGTCAATTTTATTTTTATTGGTAACATATAATATTCATGTCATTCTCATTGAACTATCATGTATTTTATTTGCTTCAGTCATCTGAATTTGAACTTACAATAGTTGGCTACTTCTTTTGACTTTTATTAGCCATCCTTAGATTTCTTACATTCTTGCACTTGTCAATCTCTTGAAAGACTATTTTATATTGAAAGTCTATAATAGTAACTAATTATTTCTCAAGCAAATTAAATACAAAGAAAGTGGCTTCGATAAACCCACATAACAACTTACTTAAAATAGAAGGAAAATTGAGGAGGAGATTATGAGAATGTTTGACCGTCATTGTGCGTCCCTTATTTATTCTAGTAAAAGATTTTATGGAAATTTGGTAAATTTTAGATTTAAACCTACTTATATTTTCTTCAAAATGTACTTTTTTAATTAGAGGAATTTTCAGATATCACTATTGCCTAGTGGCGATTAATTTTCTATAGCTACTATATACATAACTACTTCCTATAGCTACTATTCAGTTATTACAGTAGTGTATTCGCTGTATTCGTGAAGCTGTATTCATGAATACAGCAGCAAAAAGCGCCTAAAAATCAGGGTAATCCAATTGTACGTGCATGTATTCACATGTATTCACGCCATGTACTCATGAATACATGAGCAAAAAGTGCCTAAAATCAGTGCAGTCCAGCCGTACGCGCATGTATTCACCTGTATTCGCGCTGCTGTATTCATGAATACAGCAGTAATAAGCGCCTAAAATCAGGGCAGTCCAGCTGTACGCGCATGTATTCGCATTGCTGTATTCATGAATACAGCAAAAAAAAAAAGAAGCCTAAAATAATGTCAGTCCAGCTGTACGCGCATGTATTCACATGTATTTGTGCCATATATTCATGAATACAGTAAAGTCAATCACCTTAAAAATAGGTATGTTCAGCTGTCTAAGAGAGAAGAAAAACATAAATAGCTAATTTCATGTTTTATTTCACGCCTCAATGGTAGTATATACCATAAATACTTATTTTGCTATAAATTATAAAAGGTAGCTATAGAAAATAATATTTTGAAATAATTTTGGTTTATAATAAGTAGGGTGTATACCTTTGCTATAGGAGGTAAAATTTCCTTTTAATATTGAGGAAATGCGAGATTGAGTAAAGAGATATACCTTTTCATAAATAGCCGGAATTTTACAATTTATCTTTTAGCCGGAATACATAAATTACTTACTGGTTATATATGATTATATACATAAAATATATAGATTATTCATATAATATATATACATTCACCGACTATTTTTAGTTTAAGCAATTTGGTGAATAACTGTCACGACCCGATCCCTCCTCCGTGAGAGGTCGTGACGGCACCTAGTCTCTACGACTAGGAAGCCTAACAATTTGAGGAAAAACAACGAAAAGGAACCATAACTCTAAACCATTAATAGCAACAAAATGAAATAGTGATAGAAATGCCGCTCGGCATATAAAATAACAACTCTCAACAAAATATATGAAGAACTTTTCCAAGACCCGGAACATCATAAGCCACAAGCTTCTACGAAATTACTATAAGTTCTATACATCAGTATTCTGGAAGTAGTAGAAGAAGAACTACACAAAAAGGGAAAAGAGGGGGACTCCTAGGTCTGCGGACGCGGCAGATGTACCTCGAAGTCTCCGTAGCAGCAACAATGTATGACTAATAATGAGGCTGGAAAGATGTACCTGGATCTGCACACGAAAACATGTGCAGAAGTGTAGCATGAGTACACTACTATGGTACCTAGTAAGTCCCAAGCCTAACATCAGTTGAGTGGTGACGAGGTCAGGTCAGACCCATTGGTAAATAATAAATGAAGCAGAAAATACACAATATAATAATAGACTGAAGCTAAGCAAAAGGAAATACAACAAATAATAGTTCAACACACAAAAATGAACAACATGGGATCTCCCGAGATACCGTCTCGTAGTTCCAAAATAAACGTGCAGGGAGAACTCCCGAGGTACCGCCTCGTAGTCTCAAAAGTAAATGTGCAGGGAGAACTCCCGAGGAACCGCCTCGTAGTCTCAAAAGTAAACATGCATGGGGATCTCCCGGGATACCGTCTCGTAGTCCCAAAGTAAATACACAGCTCAAACAATTGAATATAACAATTACAGCAAGAGAATCTACAATTTAGGCTAAGTTCAAGTCCAGAAAAGAGAAGCAGAAATTCACTAAGCATGTTGCGAACAGTTCAATTAAGCAATTGAGGCACGTAGACATGCTATGCTAAGCTAATAGGGTAACTACACATGATGGTATACTCAATTAAGGTGAAAACAGGAAATTACTCAGTAAAATCAGGTATTTGCAATAAATAGCCCGTGTACGCACTCGTCACCTCGCCTACACGGCGCTCACTTATCAATTTCAGTACCAAATCCTAAGGGTATTTCCCCTACACAAGGTTAGACAAGTCACTTACCTCGAACCAAGCTAAATCAATCAGTAACAATGCTTTTCCCACGAATATCCGACTCCAAATGATCCAAATCTAGCCAAATCAATTATATACCATAAATATAGCTATAAGAAACTAATCTAATCAATAAAATCTAAGCTAAAGCAAGAAATTAGGAAATAGTCCCAAAAGGCCTCCCAGGGCTCACGTCTCGGAATCAGGTCAAAGTAACAAAATATGAACACCCATTCACTCACGAGTTCAACCATATAAAAATTACTCAAATCCGACCACAAATCCCCTTTCAAAACTCGAAATCGTAGTTGAAGAACTTCTTTCAATTTTCCCAAATTTCAACCCCAAAGTCAGCGGTTAGAGAGGAAATTAATGATAGATTAGAGGGATATAACCAAAATGGAGTGTAGAATCATTACCCAATCGATGTCTCTGAAAATCCCTCAAAATCTCATCCGAACCCCAGCTCCCAAACTCAAGTTTTGATAAAAATGGCCAAACCCTCGCTTTTGAAATGATATAAGTTTCCCCAGGGATTTTCTTCGCGAACGCGGCCAAACCCTCGCATTCGCGAAGCACAAACTTTCCTTAAGTCCCAGATCTTCTTCGTGAATGCGAGAACCCCCCCTGAACGTGTAGGCTTACCTTGCCTGACCCTACACGAACGCGGGATACTCATCGCGAACGCGTAGGCTAAATCACCTGGATCCCCATCTAACCGTTCCTCTACGCGAACATGATGACCATATCGCAAACGCGTAGGCTAAATGATTCACACCATCGCGAAAGCGGGAATCATATAGCGAACGTGTATAACAGCACAACCGGTATCCCAGGTACCTTACGCGAACCCGAGAACTCCCTTGCGAACGCGATGAAGGAAACCAACAAAAAGACAGCAGATATTTCAGCCATTTCCAACAAATCCAAAATGATCCGTTAATCACCCGAAATCAACCCGAAGCCCCAGGGGCCTCACTCAAACATATCTATTAGTCCTAAAACATCATACGAACTTAGTTGAGCCCTCTAATCACATCAAACAACACTAAAAACACAAATCACCCTCCGATTCAAACTTAATGAACTTGAAATTTCCAATTTCTACAACCGATGCCGAAACCTATCAAACCACGTCCGATTGACCCCAAAGTTTGCACACAAGTCATATTCAAACTTATGGACCTACTCCAAGTTTCAGAATCAAAATCCGACCCCGATACCAAAAAGTTCACTACCAGTCAAAATCTCTAAAAAGCCGACTTTCTCCATTTCAAGCCTAAATGAGCTACAGACCTCCAAAACACAATCCTGATATGCCCCTAAGTCCAAAATCACCCAAAAGAGCTAACAGAAGCGACAAAACTTTATTTCGGAGTCGTCTTCACACAGTTCCGACTACGGTCCAAATCCTAAGACTTAAGCTTCCCTTTAGGGACTAAGTGTCCCAAAACACTCCGAAACCACAACAAAGACTTCCCGTCAAGACACATAAGAAGAAATAGATATGGGGGAAGCAGTAAACAGGCGGTCAGGGCTATAACTCTCAAAATGACCGGCCGAGTCGTTACAATAGTTATTTGGTACATAGAGTTATAGCATCAGAGAACTAAAGTGTTTAAATCAAAGAAAAATGCATAAGTATCCCCCTTGACCTATAGCCGGATTTCCAACTACATACTCTACCTTTGCGGGGTTTTATTACCCCCTCTAAATTATTTTAAAGTCAAATAAATTCACCCTCAAAGTACCACAACCAAATTTCTGTAGGTCAATGGAGCACACTCGCTTGACACATCAGAATTTATTAAAAAACATTATTTTTTTAATTTTCCTCCCATATCTGCTTTCTTACACCCAAAATCACCCCCTAAAAATCCATTGAAACCAGCCAAATAAAGCTCTAAACCCAGCAAAAACAACTCTATTTTCCAGCCAAAAACTCAGAAAAATCAGCCAAAAAAATCAGCTGAAAGCCAGTCCAAACAGTCACTAAAAGCTCCCATTAACACCACCTGAAAACCCTCGAAACCAGCCATAAACCTCCATCGAAATGACCCCTTTTACACCCAAAAAAATTGTCCAAATCTGGTCGAGTAGGTATAATTTTCGTCTAGATCTTGGTTCAAGGTCTCCATCGAGGTTATGGTCGATTGGTTCTATTCCGCTTGAAGGTCCGTTTTGTTACATCTCGCATTTTCGTACGTTAAAGTTTCATCTTTAGTTAAGTGGCGTAGACTCGGGGATGAGATTATCTTGAGGTTATACGCATTTATGCTATTTATAAAAAGTGATAAGTAAGTGCCGTAAAGGTTAAAAGGTATCTTGAGTTTCATTGAAGGTTGTCGATTTGGGAAAAACTACGGCCCCAACTACAATACCCGATATTTATGGACTAACGCCATACAAGGTACCCCACGACCACGATAGTAGGGTACGTAAAGTGTATTAAAAGTGAGTAGTATTTTAAGTAATTTGAGATAATTTTTAATTATGTGGATAATTGTATAATTAACAATTTTTAGTGGGAGATTAATTAAAATCTTTGGATAATTAGAGATTTTGGATGGTTAACCCCACAAAAACGTGGCAGCATCCCCTATCACTCTTAAGGTGACTATTAAGTCTTACATAGTTGGCAAATTTAGAGGATTAAGTGGCTTACTCATCTCTAAGTGGGCCACACCCACTAAAGGCTTAAACATGAGATGCCATCTTACTATGAGTTTCTAAACATGAGATGCTCTCTTATTATGAGTCTCTAAAGACTTAAATGTGAGTTTCTAACGGCTTAACGTGATTTTCTTCAAATGAATTCATGTGTGCATTACAAATCAAATGGAATCTCTTATAGAGAGTGGCCGGTTGTGAATCTTTCAAAGAGCAAAACAATTCCATACAAAAATTAGATAATTTTGGTTCTTGATTCTGTAAAGCGTGAATTGCAAATTCTAACAGAATTGATTCAGGTATGTTAAGGCTATCCCTTCTTTCTTTTTGGCATGATCTATATGACATGAACGAAACAAGCAAACACACAACTTCTATAAATGGATCTATTCATAGACGTATTAGAGATGCCTATGTTCTTGGATTCCCATATGTCTTATTATTCTATCGTCTGTTCATGGGTCTCCGAGAATACATAAGTTGATAAAGTTTATTTCATGATATTAATCAGAGGCATAATGGTCTTATGACACTCCAAAAATTTTTATTGACGTACTTCTCATGCATTGCATTCATTTACATTGACCCATGACCAGATGGTATTATATACGCGTATATATGTATACTATATGTATATGGGATATGGGAAAAAAGATACGATGTTATATACGCACCACCACCTGATCAACTGGTATACGTTGATGATTTTGCCCACAGTGGCCAAGATGATATGATGGGATGCCCTCACAGGCTTGATGAAATTATGTACACCTATACATATGCATGACATAACATTTATATGCACGTGCATGACATTATAAATGTTTCAGGATTTACAAAGTGATTTAGACTTACAAGCGAAATTCCTTATTCCATGTTTCGTCTATGTCTGTTATGTACTGATTTTTATGCCTTACATACTCATTACATTATTCATACTAACGCTCTATTTCCCAGGGTCTACGTTTCATGTCTGCAGGTGCAGGTAGACAAGCTGACGGCCCCCCTTCTTAGGTTCCTTGATCATCGAGAGTTGGCGTGCTCCATTTTATTTGGAGCTGCTTTTGATCTTCGTACGATATTCTTGTATACATATATGGGTATGACGGGGCCCAGTACCGTCCTTGTATAGTATATTCTATTAGAGGTCTGTAGAAAGTTATGTATAGTTGGATAGTATGTGGCCTTGTCGGCTTCCAGTTTTGGATATATAATTGTCTATAGCAGCCTTGCCGGGTCGCCCCGCAATATTCCGCATGTATATGTATATATGTCTTTTGGACAGGTTTCCCTCACGTATGTTATTCATGTTTATAAAATAGACGCATGCTTAAGGATGTTCGACATGTAGTACTCGGACACCCGTTGCGGCCCATCGGTTTGGGTCGTGACAAAAGTGGTATCAGAGCAGTTCTGTCCTAGGGTTGTCTCCAGATCATGTCTAGTAGAGTCTTGTTTATGAGTGTGTTGTGCACCACATTTATAGACAAGAGGCTACATGACATATATGATGTTATCCTCTCTTCTTATCTTAGATCGTGCGAGATAAGAATTCATGTTCCTAACGATATGTTATGTTTTATTGATGCCTCCGAAGACTACAGCCGCCTAGAAGGGAAAGTCTGTGGCTGGTGAGACTACTAGTCGATAGCCACGAGTTATCAGGGGTCAGGGAGAGACATATAGTGAGATTCCATCTCAGACTTCACATACCCTTCCCTCTCAAGAAGAGCTTCGAGGGGCACCAAGTCCAGCGCCCGCCCCTGTCCGTTCAGCCCCTTAGCCAGATGTACCGGGTCAGGAGATGAGAGGTGCAATTCAACTATTAACTCGATTAGTAGCCGCACAAGCTCGACGTCCGGGAGTAGGTATTGGTCATGTAGATAGGTCTGTCAGTGCTAGGATTCGTGATTTCATTAATTTGGACCCTCCGGTATTCAATGGGGTAGATCCAAATGAAGACCCTCAGGTATTTATCGATAGAATGCAAAGAACTTTGAGGGTAATGAAGGCCAATGCAACTGAGTTAGTTGAGCTAGCTTCCTCTAGACTTCAGGAGGTTGCATTTAATTGGTACGAGTCTTGGGAGTTTTCTAGAGGTGAGGATTCCCATCCAGCAGTATGGTGGGAGTTTACAGAGGCTTTTTTTCGTCATTATCTGCCACCAGAGCTTAGACATGCCAGAGTTGATAGGTTCTTGACCTTTTGGCAGGGTAATATGAGTGTTCGGGAGTACAGTCTTCAGTTTGATTCATTGGCTAGGTATGCTCCCACTATTGTATCTAAGATGGAGGATCGGGTTCACCAGTTTGTGATGTGGTTTGAGCCGCATTTGCTTAACAATTGTATGTCGGTCTCACTTCAGGCAGACAAGGATATTTCTTGTATTCAGGCATACGCTCAGGGTGTAGAGGAGCGTACGTAGAAGTAGAGGGCCGATTGTGGACATGATAGGGCCCCAGAATAAGAGAGCGAGGTCTTCGGGTCCTCTGGTGAGTTTCGAGGTGGTCAGAGACCACAATACCTGAGGTATCCAGCCCAGCCATCGGCTAGTGCACCCTCTCAATTTGGCGGTAAGAGATTTGATCATTCCACATACTCAGGACCTGGTCAGAATTCCAGGGCCTCAGGTTCTCAGTATAGGGGTGAGTCAAGTCGGATGAGGCCGCCCTTACCATGATCTGCTTAGTGTGGTAAGCAACATACCGGGTAATGCCGTATGGGGTTGGGTTTTTGTTATACTTGTGGTTTTCCGAGCCATGTTATGAGTGATTGTCCGACGAGAGATGATGCAAGCATAACTCAGCCAGCGAGATCTGTAGCTGGTTCGTCATCATCAGTACGCTCCCATGAGCAAGGTTCACAAGCACCAATGGGTCGTGGTAGAGGTAGAGGCATAGCATCTAGCTCAAGCGGTCCTCAGAACCTCATTTATGCATTAGCAGGACGACATGATCAAGAATCATCACGCGATGTTGTTATAGGTATATTATCAGTCTCCTCATATGATGTATATGCGTTGATTGACCCAGGTTCGACCTTATCATATGTTATTCAGTTAGTTGCTAGTAAGTTTGGAATAAAACTTGAGTTGGTTAAACCTTTTGAGGTGTCTACACCTATTGGGGACTCAGTAACAGTTAAACGAGTATATAGAGGGTGTATAATAGTAGTTCATAGTCGATCTACCATAGCGGACCTAATCGAGTTAGAGATGGTAGAATTTGATGTTATAATGGGTATGGATTGGTAGGCTTCTTGTCATGCCAACATTGATTGTAGATCAAAGATAGTCCGACTTCAATTTCCAGGGGAGACTGTTTTGGAATGGAAAGGTAATACGGCACCGCCGAGAGGTAAATTTATTTCCTATCTCAAGGTAAGGAAGGTGATCAGAAAGGGTTATATTTATCACTTAGTTCAGGTTCGGGATGCGGAAGTAGAGTCACCAACCATTCAGTCCATCCCTGTGGTTAATGAGTTTCCCGATGTTTTTTCCGATGAGCTTCCGGGTCTTCCGCCAGAGCGAGAAATTGAGTTTGCTATTGACCTACTACCAGATACTCATCCAATATCTATTCCTCCCTATAAAATGACTCCCAAAGAGCTGAAACAGTTTAAGGAACAACTAAAGGATTTGCTTGAAAAAGGCTATATCAGACCTAGTACATCACCGTGGGGAGCACCTATGTTATTTGTGAGGAAGAAAGATTGTTCCTTATGGATGTGTATTTATTATAGACAGTTGATTAAGGTGACGATCAAGAATAAGTACCCGCTCCCGAGGATTGATGATTTATTTGATCAGTTTCAAGGTGCCAAGTGTTTCTCAAAGATAGACTTGAGGTCCGGGTACCATCAGATAAGGGTTAAGGAGAAAGATATTCCGAAGACAGCATTCAGAACCAGATACGGGCACTTTGAGTTTTGTGTTATGTCAATCGGTTTGACCAACGCCGCAACAGTATTAATGGATTTGATGAACCGTGTGTTTAGAGCCTATTTAGATCTGTTTGTAATTGTAATTATTGACGATATATTGGTGTATTCTCGTTCAGAAGCTGAGCATGCAAATCATTTGCGTATTGTGCTCAGAGTTCTACAAAAGGGGAAGTTGTATGCAAATTATTTAAATGTAAATTCTGGTTGAACTCTGTAGCTTTCCTAGGTCATATGATTTCGGGTGAAGGTATCCAGGTTGATACACAAAAAATTGAGGCAATAAAGACTTGGCCTAGACCCATGACACCGACGGAGGTTTGTAGCTTTCTCGGTTTGGTAGGTTATTACAGGATATTTGTAGAGGGATTTTCTTCCCTTTCAGTACCTTTGAAAAATTTGACTCAGAAGGGAGAAAAGTTTCAACGGGATGATGCTTGCGAACAGAGTTTTCAGGCATTGAGGGACAGATTAACTTCAACACCGGTTCTAACGCTCCCAAAAGGGACTGATGGTTATGTTATCTATTATGACACCTCGGGCGTTAGGTTGGGTTGTGTACTGATGCAGCATGGTAAGGTTGTAGCTTATGCTTCGAGACAACTAAGAAAGCACGAGAAGAATTACCCGACCCAAGATTAGAGTTAGCCGCTGTGATTCATGCACTAAATATGTGGAGGCATTACTTGTATGGAATTTATGCTGATATCTATACGGATCATAAGAGCCTCCAGTATATCTTCAAGCAAAAGGAATTTAATTTACGTCAAAGGAGATGGTTGGAGCTACTTAAAGACTATGACGTCGATATTTTATACCATCCGGAGAAGGCGAACGTGGTAACTGACGCCCTCAACCGTAGATCTATGAGTAGCCTGTCATATTTACAGCTAGAGAAGAGGGGAATAGCCCATGATATTCATCAGCTAGTTAGTCTAGAAGTTCGGCTACTGAACTCAGGTGATATTGGAATTACTATTCAGGATACAACAACATCCTCTTTCATAATTGAAGTGAAGGAATGCCAGTACGAGGATACTGTGTTAGTTCATTATAGGGATACCACCCCTCAAAAGGATAAGACACCATTTGAGATTACAGAAGATGGGGTCCTTAGATATCGAGGACAATTATGTGTCCCTAATGTTGTAGGACTGCGTCGACAGGTTATGGGAGAAACTCACTATTCTCATTATTCTATCCATATAGGAGCAACAAAGATGTATCATGATATCAAGGAAAATTGGTGGGACAAAATGAAAAAGGATATAGCGGAGTTTGTTGCTCAGTGGCCTAACTGTCAGCTGGTTAAGATTGAGCATCTAAAACCCGATGGATTATTGCAGGCTATGGAGATTTCGACTTGGAAATGGGAAGTAATCTATATAGATTTCATCGTAGGCTTACCTCTTACCCAACATAAGTTCGATTCTATATGGGTGATTGTTGATAGGCTTACAAAATCAGCCCATTTTCTGCCGTTAGTATTACATATTCCGAAGAGATTACGCAAGACTTTATATTAAGGAGATAGTACGACTGTCGGTTACCACATTCAGGTCACATAGCAG
Source organism: Nicotiana paniculata (assembly GCA_005239505.1). Lineage (NCBI taxonomy): Eukaryota > Viridiplantae > Streptophyta > Magnoliopsida > Solanales > Solanaceae > Nicotiana > Nicotiana paniculata. Next base: position 11,208 of record ML313745.1, read on the forward strand.
CTATCATATGAAGAAACTCCCATTGCTATACTAGACAGACATATTCGGAGATTGAGGACTAAAGACGTAGCTTTGATGAAAGTACTTTGGAAAAATAACAATGTGGAAGAAATGACTTGAGAAGCCGCAGAAGACATGAAGTCTAGACATCCTCACTTATTTCCTTTTCCAGAGAAGGGTCCGACCGAGACATCACAACCTTAAGGTACGTGTATGGATTCTTGTGTTAGTTATTGTCATTAGTCGTGTGAGGCCAGTTTCGTTATTGATAATTGTGGTCCTATGTGACGTTCAATTATTGAGTTTCTACAGGAGGAGTTAGTAGTAGTATTGTTACAAAAGCGACGCTGGCAAAGTTTATATAGATCCCGGGGAGTTAAACATTCGAGGACGAATGTTTCTATAGGGAAGGATGTTACATCTCGCGTTTTCATACGTTAAAGTTTTGTCTTCATTTAATCGACGTAGACTCGGGGATGAGATTATCTTGAGGTTATACGCATTTATGCTATTTAGAAAAAGTGATAAGTAAGTACCGTGAAGGATAAAAGAGTAACCGAATCAAATAAAATGATTTTCGTGGAAGGTTGTCGATTTGGTATAAAATACGGTCCGAGCTACAATACCCGGCATTTATGGACTAATGCCATACAAGGTACCCCACGACCACAATAGTAGGGTACGTAAAGTGTATTAAAAGTGAGTAATATTTTAAGTAATTTGAGATAATTCTTAATTATGTAGATAATTGGATAATTAATAATTTTTAATGGGAGATTAATTAAAATCTTTGGATAATTAAAGATTTTGGATGGTTTAACCCCACAAAAACGTGGAAGCATCCCCTATCACTCTTAAGGTGACTATTAAGTCTTACATAGGTGGAAAATTTAGAATATTAAGTGGCTTACTCATCTCTAAGTGGGACACACCCACTAAAGACTTAAACATGAGATGCCATCTTACTATGAGTTTCTAAACGTGAGATGCTATCTTATTATGAGTTTCTAAAGACTTAAATGTGAGTTTCTAAGGGCTTAACGTGAGTTTCTTCAAATGAATTCATGTGTGCATTACAAATAAAATGGAATCTCTTATAGAGAGTGGCTGGCCGTGAATACTTCAAAGAGCAAAACAATTCCATACCAATATTAGCTAACGTTGGTTGTTGATTCTGTAAAGCGTGAATTGCAAATTTTAAGAGAATCGGTTCAGGTATGTTAAGGCTATCCCTTCTTTATTTTTGGCATGATCTATACAACACGAACGAAACGAGAAAATGCACAACTTCCATAAATGGCTCTATTCATAGAAGTATTAGAGATGCCGATGTTCTTAAATTCCTATATGTCTTATTATTCTATCGTCTGTTCATGGGTCTCAGAGAATACGTAAGTTGATAAAGTTTATTTCATGAATCAGAGGCATAATGGTTTTATGACACTCCAAAAGATTTTATTAACGTACTTCTCATGCATTACATTCATTTACATTGACCCATGACCAGATGGCGTTATATACGCGTATTTATGTATACTACATGTATATGGGATATGGGAAAAAAGATACGGTGTTATATACACACCACCACCTGATCAGCTGATATGCGTTGATGATTTTGCCCACAGTGGCCGAGATGATTTGATGCGATGCCCTCAGAGGCTTGACGATGTTATGTACACCTATACCAATGCATGACATGACATTTATACGCACATGCATGGAATTATAAATGTTTAAGGATTTACAAAGTGATTTAGACTTACATGCAAAATTCCTTATTCCATGTTTCGTCTATGTCTGTTATGTACTGATTTTTATGCCTTACATACTCAGTACATTATTCGTACTGATGCCTATTTCCCGGGGCTTGCGTTTCATGCCCGAAGGTGCAGGTAGACAAGCTGACGGTCCCCCTTCTTAGGATCCTTGATAAGCGAGAGTTGGCGTGCTCTATTTGATCTAGAGCTGCTTTTGGTCTTGGTACGATATGCTTATATACATATATGGGTATGACGGTGCCCAATCCCGTCCTTGTATAGTTGTATATTCTATTAGGTATGTAGAGAGTTATGTATAGTTGGATAGTATGTGGCCTTGTCGACTTCCAGTTTTGGGAATATAGTTGTCTATAGCAGCCTTGCCGGCTCGCCCCACTGTATTCCGCATGTATATGTATATATGTATTTTGGGCAGATTTCCCTCACGTATGTTATTCATGTTTATATCTTAGACGCATGCTTAAGGATGTTCGACATGTAGGACTCAGGCACCTGTCGCAGCCCATCAGTTTGGGTCGTGACACATTTCACACACAATAATAAGTTTTGTATGCAAAGGGTAGAAAGAGGAAGAAGAAAAATAGAATAAATTGAAGAAGAATGGTTAGGCAAAGTCGCCAGCGATTGAATATTCACCGGATTTAGAGAAGAAACAAAAAAAGAAGTACAAGAAAAAAAAAGGAAGAAATGATATATCTCACTAAAAATGGTACAAAGCAAAAAGAAAAATCTGAAAATCGTTTTTCTTGCTTCTCACTCTCCCAAGGAGAGTGAAATACACACACTCTGGCACATAAGCTTTAAGAGTGCAAATAATTCTTCTTTAAAATAGTTTAGGAGGGTAATAAAGCCCTCGCAAAGGTAAAGTGTGTAGTTGCGAATCTGGCTATATGTTAGGGGGTACTTATGAATTTTCCCCAAATCAAATTAAGAATATTACACTACTAGAAATATGGAAAAAATCGTCCATGAAAACCGACCATAGTAGGTCGGTAATGGCCAATAACCATCCAAAACGCGAAAAATAACACATGATATTATGAAGATCAGAAGAGCATACCGACCAATTACCGGCCAACATTGGTCGCTATGCTCTAGACGACCATATGACAATTTAATTGACTTTTCGACCAAAATTGGTCGGAATGTAATTTTAATAATTTAACTTTCCCGACCAAAATCGGTCGGTGTTTTAAATTTATTAATTTTGCTTACCGACTAATTTTGGTCTATATCGGATATCTTTTTTTATAAATAATTAAAATTTCAAAGTATCGACCAATTTTGGTCAGTAATGTAAAATACCTTTTTTTATAAACAATTAAAATTTAGAAATACCGACCAACTTTGGTCGATAAACTGGACAAGGCAAGAAATAATCGACCAACTTTGGTCGGTAATGTTGAATCTAGGAATTCGTTGTACATTAACTAACCAACATTGGTCGGTAATGCGCAATTTTTTAGTTAGTTACCGACCAATGTTTGTCGGTTTTCTGGGTTTAATTTTGGAAGAAAATGCCTGTTTTTGTAGCTACACCACCTGCCAAATAAAAACAACATATGAATGTCTGTCCCCCTTATTCCCCTTTTGCGGAGTCCGAGTTTCGACATGCTTTGGGACAACTCGTTTCCTTTTTGGGAAAGGGGTATAGAAATTGGAGAGTCGCCACCTAACGAATTTAAGGTGCGTTAGGTTATCTAATGCAAGTAACTCATGAAACCGGTTCACATTACAAGAGATTGGATAAGGGCTTGAAATTACCTTGAGGGGAAGGTGTTAGGCACCTCTCGAGGTCCACAACGGTGGGTCCCTGTCAAACTCATTTTTGGTGAATTAGTCATTAAGCAAGTAAAGCAGTTTAAGCACACATATGGATTACAAAAAAATGGGAATAAATGGGTCCTAGGTTTATTAGCCTATAGGATCACATCTGTGCAATACTCGGTAAGCCTTCCTCAACTAGAGGGGTTACACGTAGCATTAGCGCCCAAGGCATCATATCCTTTACTACCCAATTACCTCCCCTTGGTGGTTATATAAGCGATTCTAATTAAACGTACTCTATGCGTGCATTACCCGTCCCTTTCTTATGGTCCTGGAGGTGTTTAGGACCTCTAATTAAGGCAGTTCAAGACTCTCCTAAAGTGCTTAAAAGGAGAAAATCTAAGCGACAATTAAAAAACAAGTAGGACCGTCAGGTAAAGGAACAATTAAGGGGGCTCACATTTACCTCCACAAAGAAGCAGTCAATTGCACGTCTCAAACAACAGTATTTCAGATGATTTAAGAGTCCTAAAGCAGGATATCTAGGTGAGCATGACAAACAGAATATATGCAGCATTGTGTTAAAGCGAGGCAGTGGAGACCTAATGAGTTTGCCTACTGATTTTAGTACTTGCTGAATCTGAGCAGTTCGCAAATAGTTAAGCAAAGCATAGTTTTACAATTTGCAAGATTTCAATTATCCTACATGCTTGCCTAGGCATGGATCCGAGATGTCCTATAAACATGATATCTAGTTTTTAATCAGAGTCTTAATACTAACAAGCGATTTTAAACAGGCAGTTTGAGTTCATTATGTTCTATAGGCATGCTGTCTAGGTGTTGAACATTACAGAACTGGTTTTATACATTTATCTCTGTAAACATGTTATCTAGGTGTTGGGACTGCTTTTAAACTTACTCTTATAGACATGGTTGCTACTGATTTTATGCGATATAGGCATAGGCGTGGTATTTAGGCGAGTGCAATAGAAGTCCTAAAACATGGTTTCTAATGCACATAGGAGAACTTTATGAACATGATTATTAGGCATAATTAATAACAACCTAGTGATAGGATTTCTAAGCAGACATGAGTATGCAGAACTTTAGAAAGCAGAAGTTTAGGACAAATGATATGATGCACCTATAAGCATGTTTTCTAGTGCACAAAACAATCTTATAAGCATGGTTCTAATGCATATATAATCACAACAATACTAGGAGCCTGATTTCTACCCGATTTCCCTATAAAACATATATAAAAGTCCCTCCCATTTTACTAATATCCCCAATATCTGTTTACAAGAATTATTATTACAGGCCAAGAAAGAATGAATTATAGAAATAAAACTGCTATACTATAGGGAGCCTGGATAGGCCCCAAAGTAAACCTGGAGGACCAGGCCTTCAACCAAATCCAAGGTACCAATATCTCATAGTGTCCAAGAGAGTATCTTGTAGTTTCAAAGTTCCCAAGGGCCCCAGGGACCCAGGGACCCCGGACAATGCTCATACCAAGACTCCTTTTTAAAGAGAAATGGTTTTTTGTGCAGTGTGGAAGGGCCAGCCCCAGTGTGTCAGAGTTCGGAGGAGTCTCATGTACTCCTAGGAAGTGCTCACACTGGAGGGGCAGGATCCTAAATATTCTAAGAGTAGGAGTGGAAGATAGTGCTTGAAAGAGTAGAAACAGTTTTAGGAAAACAGTCCAAAAGTAAAACAGTTCAGAAGTGAAAACAGTTCAGAAGTGAAAATAGTTTAGAAGTGAAAACATATAAGAAGTGTAAACAAGTTTAGAAACATTCTAAAAACAACAAATGATCAGCAAACAACAACAAGTAGAAACATAGTCACAAAGTCTCAAAGCAAAGACTCACTACCCAGATTCAAGTTAACCTTTGGTAAGAATATAGCATGCTGAGGACAAAAAATTACACAGAGAGGGGAGAAGGGGGTTGGGAACATAGGAATCTTGAATCAGGAGCACATAGAAACAGGGTGGAAGGAAAGCATGCTAGTTAACAGGGACATAGAGCAGGCAGGGGTAGATTGCCATTCATAACATTCACCAGGACATATTGATTTAGGGTCTTAAACAGGAAACACCTAAGTTTAACAACCATACCTAATGCTAGAAGTAATTATACTGACTAGAAGCAATAGACAGGAAAACATAGAGGTGTAATGCAGGAGTGGTCATGCTAATCAATTCGTAGAGAGGACATGGATTTAACTACACAGAATTGGTCATACCAATTGAGATTAGTGGACAGGAAAGATAAGAGTCTTAGACACAAAAGTAAACATACTGGCTTAAAGCAATAAACAGGAAAGATTGAAACTTAAACACAGAGGTAAACATGTTGGTTTGTAGAAATAAATAGGAAAGATTGAAACTTAAATAGAAGTAAACATGCTGATTAAGGTGATAAACAGGAAAGAGACTGAGTTAAACACAGTAGTAGACATGATAAGTGAAATACAGAAGATGCATGGATTCAACAGAAGTAAAGCAACAGATGAGAGAGCACATAGGTTCAAGCTTCATAGTATAATAAACGATATTAAGAATAGGAACATACCAGTTAAAGGAAGCAAATATAGAAGGTGAAAGTATGCAGGATTCAGTGGTCTAGCCTTGGCTTTCAGCCGGATAGATAGTGCAATGAACACAAGTAGCAGAGAGATGAGAGCAAAGTGTGTCGGTGTGTTTGTGAACTATTATTCGTGTTTGAAGAATCAGAATGAGAGTGTATATATAGCACTTAGTGAGGTAAAACAAATAAGGTAAATATGAAATCACAGTTCATAAACAAGGGTAATCAAATAAAATCAATCAGCCAATTAGGGAATCAATTCCTATAGAGAAATCCGGAAGAGACCCCTTAAATTGGGGAGAGTCAATTAACGGTACAGAACTAGGGCTCAAATAAGGCAAGAAATTAATCTTATACCATATAGGAGTCAATAAAATCCCCAAACCATACTTATAGTTTAATTAAGGCAAGTATAACTAATCCAGGTCACAAATAAGAAAATAGGTAAAAATCCCGAAAAGTACTGATTTTAACTGGAAAAAGTTATTCGAAACCTAAATAGGATCAATCAATATAATTGGGTTAACAGAAATAAACACAATAACGGGAAAAAAATGAAAAAAATCAGTGTCACAAACAGAAACATCTAGGGTTTAAGCATATGCACGAAGATTAATCAAACTAGTAAAGAAATAATTAGATTCAACACCTGCAAGTTAGAAAAACCTTTTTGAAGAAACTTCGGACGGAACCCTAATTTTAGAAAAGTAATGGAATCGGAATAACATTAACAAAACAGAAGATTTTTGGGAAAAAATACCAAAAAGAACTCAAAACATCTCAGATCTACGAGGATCTAAACATACCCTAGTAGTCATTGAACTAGGGTTTTTCAAAAACAACAGAGATGAAAGAAACTCAGTCAAAAGCCATAGATTGAACTAAAAATAGGAGGAAATCAATACTCACAAACGAGAATGGCCATAGACAGGCCTGTAAACAAGTTTCGGACAAAAATCAAGTTTAATCTATTTGAGATTCTCTTAGGAATCCATGTAATCAAACAACCAGAAGGTGTAGAAGGCCGGTAAGGGCCGGAAAATACACAGAAACTCCATAGACGAGGAGTTTTGCCGGTGACGATGATTAGGGTTTAGGGAGTGGCTGAGAGAGAATTGAGGGATTAGGGAAAGCAGTGACGACGGAAGAAAGGGGAATGGGGGTTAGGGTTAGTCATTTAGGATTAAAAATGGTAAGAAAATACGTGGACCGTTGATCTTAGAGATCATCGGCCACGATTAGGCGGGATCTTTGGGTCGGGTAAGTGTGGAGTTGAGTCTAGAGGGATTGGGTTGGTATTTAAGGGGTTTGGGTTGGTGTAATGGTTTAGGTACGAAAATTAAAAGGGATTAAAAGGGCTATTTGTTAAATACCCAATTAATTAATAAAATAATTTATAAAAAAATAATTAACAGATTATAAAATTTGATTTCATGCATAAAAATATTTTAAAATAATTACTCAATATTTTTAAAATACAAAAAGCTATTTTCTGGTAGAATAATGTAAAAATGCGTACATAGGCTATTATTGCAAAGTTATTGCAATTATAACTCCAAAAATGTAAATGTGGATATTTATGAAATAATTAGGCTTAGTATAAATATAAATAATAAAATTAGGTCATAAAATTGTTATAAAGCCATTTGTAATGCAATTAGTAATTATTTATATAACAAAATACTGGGATAAATTAATTAAAAATCCTTAAAAAATGCATAAATTGTGGAAAAATATTAATTGATGCTAATGCATTATTTTGAAGGTATATACGCATTTGAAAAATATCATAGGGAAAAATTGGGTATCAGTAGCTGCCCCTCTTTACCCGGGAAGGATGAAAGAGTTGTCGGGTAAAGATATGATGGCCAATTTTGACCGAGTAGGATGATTTGAGAGACTTAGGCCGCAATATGGTTTCTGAGCTACCTACATATCCCTGTTTTTACAGGAATCAGACCGTGTGTAGTTCTGGATTCATCGGAGGAATATACCGATGAAGTTACCACAAGGACGGACATAAGATTTTGGGATAGGTGAAAAGGTTGCAGTGAGCGGTCAGGTTTGAAGTAGTATGAAGAAACTGAAGCGGGACTGTTCCTACCGAGATAATGGTTGCTCATTGTGTTGCCTGCAAATAAAAATGCACTACAAGCATATATCTTTGCGCAAATTTAAACATGATGCAAATTCCCTTCAGACCATGAGAGTTGTCTTTGGACGGTTGAGGATGACGTCCTTAGAACATGATGTCCCGATCCATGAATTGTTCAGTGAGGGATTCACAGGCCATGAAATGATGTTCTCAGGCCATGGAAATGGTGCCTCCGAACCATGGCTGTAACGACCCGACCGGTCATTTTGAGCTCTAGCGCGTCGTTCAGCGGTTCGAAGACATGAACAGATCCATTTCAGGTATTATGACTCGTAGGTGTGATCGGAATTGAACTTCGGGAAGTTTAGAGTTAATTGGAAAGAAATTCTCATTTTAGAAGCCTTAAGTTGGAGAAATTGACTAAGATTGGAATTTTGAGTAAACAACCCCCGAATCGGGATTTGAAGGTTCCTGCAGGTTTGTATGATGATTTCGGACTTGGGAGTATGTCCGGATCGGGTTTTGGATAACCCAGGAGCATTTTGGTGTGTATTGTGGAAGTCAGCATTTTGAAGAAATTTCCTAAGTTTGGGCTGTAAGGCGTTTCAGTGTTATAGATGTCCGTTTGGGATTTCGAGTCTGGGAATAGTTTCGTATGGTGATTCTGGGATTGGGAGCACGTTCGGAAGTGAATTCGGATGTCCGTAGGCCATTTTGAAGTCATTTGGCTAAAGATAGAAATTTGAAGGCTTTTGAGAAATCTGACCGAAAGTGGAAATTTTGATATCGAGGTCGGAATGCGATTTCAGAAATTGGAGCAGGTCCGTAATGTATAATATGACTTGTGTGAAAAATTTTGGGTCAATCGGACGTGATTTGATAGGTTTCGGCATCACATGTGGAAGTTTGAAATTTCAAGTTCTTAAAGTTTGAATTTTAGTGCGATCCGTGGTTTCGGCGTTGTTTGATGTGATTTGAGGCCTTGAGCAAGTCCGCATTATGTTTTGGAACATGTTGGTGTAATCGGACGCGGTCCTTGGGGCCTCGGGTGGATTTCGAGTGGTTAACGGATCAAATTTGAAGTTAGAAGAGGAGCTGGAGCTGCTGGTGTCTGGTGTGACCGCACATGCGAGGATTTGGCCGCAGGTGCGGCTTTGGCGCCGCAGGCGCGAAGTTTTCTGGCTTGGCTGGGAGCGCAGGCGCGATGTGTATCTCCGCACCTGCGAAGGCGCAGATGCGGACAATGGGTCACAGGTGCGGATCTGGATGGAGGAGAAGGAAGCCGCAGGTGCGGGCTCTTGGGCGCACCTGTAGAAGCGTAAGTGTGAAGATTGGATCGCAGGTGCGAAAATCGGGTTGGGCAGAATGTTTAAAACGAGGACTTGTCTCATTTTCTCCTAATTTCATTTGGCATGGGCGATTTTGAGGAGCTTCAAGAGTGGGTTTTCGTCAAGGATCACAAGGCAAGTTATTCCCACTCATCTCAAGTTAAATACAAGGTATATGCATGGATAACATGAAAATTTTTAGAAAAATTGGGAAATTTTGAAGAAAACCTAGAAATGGTATTTTGGATTTCTACCACGAATTTGAGCATAGAATTTAGAGTAAATTGTATACTTGAACTAGTAAAGCTATGGGTAGAATATATCTTCGAGAAATTTCGGATTCCGAGCACGTGGGCTCGAGGGTATTTTGGTCAATTCACTGAGCGGAGTTGGGAAAGTATATAATTTGAATTTTTTACGAGTATTAGAATGAAGTTTCATTGTTTTGCCCGTTATTTGGTAGTTTTGGGACGTTGTGCATCCATTGGAGTCGTCGGAAGGGCTTGGAAGCCGGTTATGGAATTTCAGAGCGAGGTAAGTCTCCTTACCAACTTTGTGAGGGGGAATTGTCCCCATAGGTGAACTAAATGAATACATGCTATCATTTGCGGGGGCTACATTCGCACGAGGTGACGGGAGTACGTGCGTTGCTACTATTATGCCATGTCCGGGTAGTCTAGGACCCACTAGCATGCCTTACATGTTGTACTTGTGATCATGCCAATCATATTAGACTGATAACGCTGTTGAATTGGTAATTTATTTCCTAAGAAGGCTAGAGTGTAACTTTCTTAATCATTTAGAAAGAGGATTGATTCCTCCGTGGATAATTGTGTTCTTGATAAGGTTATAGTATTGGATATTAATAAACTTGGCAAATGAGTTTCAAAACAAAGATTTAAATGCTATTTTTTGTGTTCCTTTAAGAAGAATTACCGCTTTTCCTAAGTAACTACTCTCTTGATAAAAATGTGGACTTATTATGTGAGTATGCGTATCTATGGGTTCCTGAGTCGCATGTATGATTCGCGAGCAGGATAACCCTGTATATACGTGTATGGGTGCTCTAGTCGCATGTATGATTCGCGAGCAGAATAACCCTGCATTTATGTGTATCTATGGGTGCCTGAGTCACATGTATGATTCGCGAGCAGGATAACCCTGTATTTATGTATAACCGCGTCGCATGATCGATTCACGAGCGGGGCAGATATATGCATCTATGGTTTGGGCCGTTCGACCCCCGACAGTGCACAATTTATTATTGTTGGTCCGCGCCGTTCGACCCTCGGCACTTTTTTTGCGCATGATAAATGCTGCGTATTTCTTGTGATTTATACATGTTTATCGGCCTAAGGAAGTTTTAAATGGCCAGTTAAGAAGAAGAAGAATTGACGTGTAGAATGTGAAATAAGTCCGATGTTTCTTATCCCAGATTATGATTTAAATTGTCAACTGAAATGACGAAGATTTAAAGTGTTAAATGTGGAAGGAGTTGGTATTATTTATTCCTGATTTTAATAAACTGCTTATGACATACATGCTTAGTGTCTCACTTGATTATACTAAATTGACCTCTAGTAAATGTCTAATTCGACCTCTCGTCACTACCCCTATGAGGTTAGGCGGGATACTTACTGAGTACATATTTTTTTCGTACTCATGCTACACTTGCTGTGCATTTTTATTGCACAGGTACTTTCACAGCGAAGTGGCTGGTTTGTAGACTTAGGCGAGCTGCATCATCCGGAGGCGATCCGCAGCTGACACAGTCTCCCTCGTATTGTATTCATTTTGTTTTAAATTCCATTGTCCAATTAGTATCTCAGACAAGCTTTGTAATGATTGTATAAATTTTTAGAAATTGCTCATTACACTTGTGACACCGGGTTCTGGGATGTGTTTGGGATATATTTGCTAAACTGGAATATTTAAACCATCGTAATTACTTAACAGATTTTTGTTTAGTTATCATGTAATAAAGTAAAAGGTAATGATTTCAAAATTGTTAAAACAAGAATGTATTTCAACTAATTAAGGACTGGCTTGCCTGGCGATGGTGTCCGACGCCATCACGACCTTAATAGATTCTGGGTCGTGACAATGCCTTTAAATAATGATATGCGAGTTTGAGAGATCCTCAGGCCATGACATGGCGTCTTCTGGATATGAGGACGGTGCCTTCAGACTATGACGCCCTCAGACAAATTAGTGATATTTTAGCCCATGATATGCAAAAACATGATGCTAGAAGCGACAAGACAGGGCTTAGTCTTGTATGAATTTGAGGGCAGAGCTTAGCCCGAAAGAAGAGAATAGGTAATGCCTGAGAGATAATGCTTAGTCTCGTGCAAGGTCAAGGCAATGCTTGGCCTTATGCAAATATGGAGGCAAGGCTTAGCTTCATGCAAGATTTTGGGCAGAGCTTAGCCTCATGCAGAATTGAAGGCAGTGCTTAGACTTATGCAGAATTGAAGATAGTGCTTAGCCTTATGCAAATATGGAGGCAGGGCTTAGCCTCATGCAAGATTGGGACATGGCTTAGTATCATGCAAAGAGAAGGAAACGCTTAGCCTTATGCAAATATGGAGGCAAGTCTTAGCCTCATGTTAGATTTGGGATAGGGCTTAGTCCCATGCAAAGAGAAGGCAATGCTTAGCCTTATGCAAATATGGAGGCATGGCTTAGCCTCATGAAAGATTGAGATAGAGCTTAGTCTCATGCAAATAGAAGGAAACACTTAGCCTTATGCAAATATGGAGGCATGGCTTAGCCTCATGCAAGATTGAGACAAAGCTTAGTCTCATGCAAATAAAAGGCAGTGCTTAGCCTTATGCAGATATGGAGGCAGGGCTTAGCCTCATGCAAGATTGAGACAGAGCTCAATCTCTTGCAAAGAGAACAAATAGTAGGTGATAGCAGAGTATTTCTTAGCTGGAAGTGGATTCAATATCGTTGTTGTTATGAAAGTTGTGATTTCGAGGCGTGCATATTCCTTGTTCCTGCATTCAAAGAAAAATCGTGAGTTCTGTAAGGGGGAGGTCGGTTCATGCCTCCGTCATCTTTCTTGACTTTCTTTGCTCGGTCTGAAGATCCTATTCAAATCATTGGGGGTAGCGTTTGCTAAACAGAGTTATTTCAAAAGCAAGCATGCGTAGTTTTCAAAGTCCTAGTAAAGAATATGTTTTTTAGAAAATTGGTTAGATGAACCAGTGACTGTGACACGATCCGAGACATTGCGACTTCTCCTGTCGTAGAATTTTAAGGGTCCTCCTCAAAATTCTGCCCCAGTTAGATGGACAAACATTTCTGACTACTGTATATGCTGTGATCGACTGAACTTGCTTCGGAGTTTTGAGGGTCCTCCTCAAAATTCTGCCTTAGTTTCTGATGGTGGTGAAAATAAAAATTTTATTAAATTGTGACCGAACCCACAAGGCTACCTACGTATCCCCTCTTAAACGGGAATCAGGTCGAGCTAGTTCAATTATATCATATGCGAAAAATATAAATAGTTACACATAATATCACTTGACTGCATCTGAATTGATTGGTTTTGGACATACTTCTCCATCCATTTCTACGAGTATGAGGGCTCCCTCTGTCAATACTCTGTGAACCATGTAAGGACCTTGCCAGTTGGGAAAAAATTTCCCTTTGGCTTCATCCTGATGCGGAAAGATCTTCTTCAACACCAGCTGCGCCGGTGTGAACTATCTTAGATTGACTCTTTTATTGAAGGCTCTGGACATCCTGTTCTGATAAATTTGTCCGTGACATACCACATTCATTCTTTTTCCGTCTATGAGGGCTAGCTGCTCATAACGACTATTTATCCATTCTACGTCACTGAGCTCAGCTTCTTGTTTGATCCTCAAGGAAGGAATCTCTACTTTGGCGGGAATAACAGCTTCAGTACCATAAACCAGCAAATAGAGTGTTTCCCCGGTTGATGTGCGGATTGTGGTACGGTATCCCAGTAAGGCGAATGGTAGTTTCTCGTGCCACTCTTTGTGATTCTCTACCATTTTCCTTAGTATCTTCTTGATATTTTTGTTGGCGGCTTCTACAGCTCCATTCATTTGAGGTCTGTATGCTATGGAATTCTTGTGCTTGATTTTGAAAGCTCGCACATGTCTTTCGTCAGATCACTATTGAGATTGGCGGCATTGTCAGTGATGACGGATTCGGGAACTCCGAACTGTCGCGGACAAAATCTGCCACAACCTTCTTAGTCACTGCTTTGTAAGATACTGCTTCGATCCATTTGGTGAAGTAATCAATAGCTACCAAGATGAACTGATGCCCATTTGAGGCGGTGGGCTCGATTGGACCAATGACATCCATTCCCCAGGCGGCGAATGGCCAAGGTGATTTGTTGCATTGAGCTCATTCGGCGACACTTTTATCATATCTGCATGCACTTGACATTGGTAGCATTTTTGAACATATCGGATGCAATCTGTCTCCATGGCCATCCAGAAATAGCCGGTCCTGAGTATCTTCTTGGCCAAGACAAAGCCATTCATATGCGGGCCACAGGTTCCGGCATGTATCTCTTCTAGTAACTTAGAAGCTTCTTTCGCATCGACACACCTCAATAATCCCAAATCAGGAGTTCTTCTATATATGGTTCCTCCGCTGTGGAAGAAATGATTGGGTAACCTCCAAAGCGTGCGTTTCTAAGTATGGTTTGCATGCTCCGGGTATTCCCCTTTTGTTAGATACTCTTTGATGTCATGGAACCAAGGCCTTCCATCCGTTTCCTCTTCAACATGAGCACATATGCCGGCTGATTATGGATCCTTACTGGGATAGGACCGATGAAGTTCTTGTCTGGATGCTTTATCATTGATGAAAATGTGGCCAATGCATCGGCAAACTCATTCTGAATTCTGGGAACATCTCGAAACTCTATCTTTGTGAACCTTTTCCTCAATTCCTACACATGGTGCATATATGGTAATATCTTGGAATTCTTGGGTGCCCATTCTCCTTGTACCTGGTGCATAAGAAAATCTAAATCACCGATCACCAACAACTCCTGAATGTTCATGTCAATGGCCATGTTGAGTCCTAATATGCAAGCCTTGTATTCCACCATGTTGTTAGTGTAGGGAAATTTGAGTGTTGCAGATACCGGATAATGTTGAACAGTTTCCGATACCAAAACGGCTCCAATGCCGACTCCTTTGAAATTCGCTGCTCCTTCAAAGAACATTCTCCAACCGTCATAGGATTCAACAATGTATTCTCCCACGAATAGTACCTCTTCATCAGGAAAATACGTTTTCAGGGGTTCGTATTCTCCTTCCACAGGGTTTTAGCAAGATGATCTGCCAGTGCCTGTCTTTTGACTGCTTCCTTAGTTACATAAACAATGTCGAACTGACTCAACAAGATTTTCCTCTTAGCCAGCTTGCTAGTGGGCCTAGGTTTTTTTTGAAAGATATACTTCAAAGGATCCATTCTCGATATGAGGTATGTTATATAGGCATAGAAGTAATGCCTCAGCTTCTGAGCTATCCAGGTTAAAGCGCAGTAGGTACGTTCCAGCAAAGAGTACCGTGCCTCATGGGGGGTAAACTTCTTAGTCAAGTAGTAGATGGCCTGTTCTTTTCTCCCTTACTCGTCATGCTGCCCCAGAACACAACCGAAAGCTCCATTTAGTACTGCAAGGTAGAGTAGCAATGGTCTACCTGGCTCTGGCGGGACCAAGACTGGTGGTGTTGATAAGTACTCCTTGATATTGTCAAAAGCCTTTTGACAATCTTCGGTCCAACTAGTTGTTGCATCCTTCTTCAACATCTTGAAAATTGGCTCACATATAACTATGTATTGGGCTATGAATCGGGTGATGTAGTTTATCCTTCCCAGAAAACTCATTACACCCTTCTTACTCTTTGGCGGTGGTAGCTCTTAGATGGCTTTGACTTTTGACGGATCCAATTCTATCCCTCGGCGGCTGACGATGAATCCCAATAACTTTCCGGCAGGAACCCCGAATGCACATTTTGTGGGGTTTAACTTCAGGTTGTAATTCCGCAGTCTGTCGAAGAATTTCCTCAAGTCTGCTATATGATCCGTGGCCTTCTTTTGATTTAATGATGACATCGTCCACATACACCTCAAACTCTTTATGTATCATGTCATGAAAGATAATAGTTATGGCCCTCATGTAGGTGGCCCTAGAGTTCTTTAGGCCGAACGACATCATCTTGTAATAGTACACCCCCCAAGGTGTAATGAAAGCCGTTTTCTCAGCGTCCTCCTCGTCCATCCAAATCTGATGGTAACCGGCGAAGCAAACTACAAAAGACTGGAGTTCATGTCTGGAACAACTATCAATTAAGATGTGTATATTTGGAAGTGGGAAATCATCCTTTGGACTAGCTCTATGGAGATCCCAATAATTGACATAGATTCTAACCTTCCCATCCTTCTTCGGAACTGGCACGATATTGACTAACCAGGTTGGGTATTCCACTACCCTGAGGACCTTGGCCTTAATTTTCTTAATAACTTCCTCTTTGATTTTCAGACTCATATCAGACTTGAATTTCCTGAGTTTCTGCTTCACTGGTCACATTGGGTTTGTGGGAAACTTGTGGGCCACATTAAATGTACTTAATCCGGTCATGTCATCGTACGACCATGCGAAGATGTTCTCATACTCTTTCAAGAACTGTGTGTACTCTTTTTTTCTGACGGAAACAAGTGAATGCTGATGCAGGTCCCCTTGACAAGTTTGAAATCTCCTAAGTTGATTATTTCAGTCTCGTCTAGGTTGGACTTAGGCTTGTTCTCAAAGTCCTCCACTTCTCTGACAATTTCCTCAGGTACGACATCCTCTTCTTCTGAATCACTATCCTTTTGTTGCATTGCCTCATTATATGTCACAGTTGCCGGTTCGTCGAGATAGGAAATAGTAATGTTGTATAGATAAATATATGAGAGAGAAGTGGTATTGGTAATCATTAATTCATTGAAATTGTCAAACAAATGCGATTTCCAATAATTGAAACAACATTTTAGAATATTGGAAATATCATTTTAAACAAAATGCAAAAAGGGAAATCATCTTTCAGAAAAATAAAATAATGTTGTTCAGCCTTGCTACCCCGGGACTCGTCGGGCCCTGGATGGTCTGACAGTCCAATTCTTGAGGAATGATCCTCTTTCCACAGCTCTGATGGTAGGGCCTTCCTCTTCCTCCTCCTCAAAAATTACACATCAATCCGATCATCCATCTTTGCTTTCCCTTTGCCTTTTGGTGGACTTGGAGGAGGAGAAGGTGTAGGGCCCCTGGATCTAGTATGATAAGCTGATAATGCCAGTATGCATGAATCAACCTTTGGGTAATGGGAATAATCAAAAGAAAGAAAAACAAAAGGTAGCCAAGTCAGTAATAGTTCTGAAAAGAATATTTGCAATATTTAAACACATATTGCGGAATGTTGATTCGCGTCCTATTTTGGGAGCCTTGTTGTGCCGGAGGTAGGCCTAGCGACAAGTTGTTTTGGAGAACTTTGATGCCAATAAATGCCTCATTTCATTAATATAAAACAGAGATGAGACCCAAAATGATACTAAGATAATAAAAGATAAGTCACTACTAGCACTTGGCCTTATTACATTTGGAGAAGAAAATAAATCTAATCTACTTGGTCCCAGAAGGACCTTCCCCAGGCTTGATCTTTTTGACTCCATCAATCAGGTCCCCTAGTTCGCGCATGCCCAATAACAGGTATACTCTTGCTAGATTTCCTCCCTCGCCTCCTTCAACATTCTGGCAGTCGGTGATTCTTTTCCTTGTCTTTTCTCCCAGCTCCATCAAGCCCTTCTCCAGATATTCTACCCTTTCATTGGAGGTGATAGCCATTTCCCTCCATTCCTTGATTAATCTCTTGTCTGTCTCGTGTATCTCCTGATGTTCGGCCTCAGAGTCATGAATCCTCTTGCGCAACTTGTTGTATTTTACTTGGGTTTCTGCATCTTCGTTCTATGACCCTGTTTCCCCGATCAATTCCTGGCTCAACTATCCCAGATAAGTTATCCTCCAACCATGCCGGGTAAAAGGGTGTATGTACATCATGATACCTGTCTGGCTCGATGGTGTCCTTCTCCACAATAATCTTTGAGTGTCACATATGCTGAGCTTGACACTTGTAAGGGATGTCGTCATCCTGAAAATCTGCCCAGAAATGACTTATCATCGCGACCCGCAGTATGATCTGCTTCCTGCCTGCCTGCCTCATAACCCTGATGGGAACATAAGGGTATATTCCCCCTAACCGATCAACACTAAGTGCGGACCGTCCTTGAACTCGTCAGTAGGGAACCATTCAAACATCCACTGAACCTGATCCTCAGTCAAATTGTCGAAGAACTCCACCCATTCCTTAGCACTTTCTGGTTGAGCAAACCTGTCCGGAATATAAGTCATCTATTTAGGGTGACGGAAGGCAATATGGTCATTCCACACCCTTCATGGAAACTCCTGGAGATATTGACCCTTATGGAAATGCTCCATTAACCACAACTGCAGCAGCAAATTGCAACCCTCGAAATGTTTGGACCCTTTCTGGCAGTGGTCCAAGGCACGGTAGATATTAGCTATAATCATAGGGACTATGGTGCATGTCTGTCCCTCGATTCTTTCCATTAGAGTCTTGTTGACCATATCCAGTCTAGTGTGAATTATTTCCCTTTATGTTGGGAACACTATCATACCCAAGAAGCAAACAATGAACACGAAAACTCTGCGGTGAATATGACCCAAGGAAGTGATGGAAAAATCATCATGGAAAATACGGTAGGACTTGCTATGACTGTATCTCTTATAAATTTGTTTACGCACTCCAAATCGACGTTCTTTTTCAGACCCATAATTTTTAGAAATCCCCTACCAGTACGATTTTCTGGTACCAATAGCCCAGGGCTGTCCCAAGGTAGCCCAGCAAATCCCCCGATTTCTTCTAGGAGCGGGGTCATTTCTATATCCCCGAAGAGAAACACTGATCTTTCACGATCCCAGAACATGGTTGCACCTTCTATCAACATATTATTTGGTTGGATGTCTAACAGAGAAGGAAAATTTCCCAGGACCTTCTTCACATGTTTTTTGTCACTTGAAGAAAGATCTTCCCACCAATCTAGTAGCAATGGAGGTATACTACGGAGCATGTCGAACCTGGGGACCTCGCGCCTCATTTTCTGCAAAACAAATAAGTTTAGACCCTTTCCCCCTCCAGATTCGTCTATTAATATATCCATGATTAGCATATTGGAATTTAGTTCTCCAAAATTAATGCACAAAATGTGGTTGCGTCCGTTGGGATTATGAAAACCCCGATGGACTTTTGGATAAGGTTTGTCTTAAAGAGTTATTATGGGGATAACATATGAACCCGGCTAGGTCTGACCATGATACATGTACAATTATAATCATAGTAAGGTCGCTATGGGGGTCTAGACCGGTACCCTCAAGCGGACAACTTGAGAGGGAAAGGAACGGAACCGTCAATTGCACCGCTGATCGACTAGTTTTATCGCAATAAGCCTTTATAAATTTAAAGTGTGATACATAGGAAGAGCGCAATCACTTCTCAAGCATTGCTATAGGATTGATTACGCACGAGTGGAATATGATGTTGAGCATGATTTATGCAGCAGTTAATAGCATGTTCTCACATATTTGCACGTTACAAAAATAATAAATACGGTATTTAATATTTGAAAGACATTTAAGAAAGGAAAACAAAGAAATAAGTCAGTTTCTGCAGTAAATGAAATCATAAATGCTCCAAACGGACAATTAAATTCACATAAGGAGAAAGGGAAAGGGTGCGCACATATTAACAAAAAAGAAACATGCTTAAGACTAACTTACAAAAAGCAAGTTTGTTATGGTAAAAGCCTAAAATCCCCAGCAAAGTCGCCATGCTGTCGCGACCCCTTTTTCCCCTTTTGCGGAGTCCGGGTTTAGACATGCTTTGGGACAACTCGTTTCCTTTTTGGAAAAGGGGTATGGAAATTGAAGAGTCTCCACCTAACGGATTTAAGGTGCGTTAGGGAACCTAATGCAAGTAACTCATGAAACCAGTTTACATTACCATAGATTGAGTAAGGGCTTAAAATTACCTTGAGGGGAAGGTGTTAGGCACCCCTCGAGGTCCACAACGGTGGGTCCCGACCAAACTCATTTTTTGTTAATGAATGATTAAGGAAGTGAACAAATTAAACACATAAGGATTAAGAACAGGTATAAAGGGGTCCTAGGTTTATTATCTTATAGGATCACTTCTGTGCAATACCCGGTAAGCTTTCCTCAATTAGAGGTGTTAGCATGGCATTAGCGCACCTGTCATCATATCCTTTATTACCCAATTACCCTCCCCTTAGTGGTTATGTAAGCGATTCTAATTAAACGTACTCTATGCGTGCATTACCCGTCCATTTCTTATGGACCTGTAGGTGTTTAGGACCTCTAATTAAGGTAGTTCTAGACTCTCCCAAAGTTCTTAAAGGAGAAAATCTAAGCGATAATTTTAAACAAGTAGGACTGTCAGGTAAATGAAAAATTAAGGGGGCTCACAGTTACCTCCACAAATAAGCAGTCAATTGCACGTCTTAAACAATAATATTTCAGATACTTTAAGAGTCCTAAAGCAGGATATTTAGGTGAGCATAACAAACAGAATATATGCAGCATTGTGTTAAAGCGAGGCCGTGGAGACCTAATCAGTTTGCCTACTGATTTTAGGGGTCGCTGAATCTGGGCAGTTCACAAGTAGTTAAGCAAAGCATAGTTTTACAATTTGCAAGATTTCAATTATCCTACAGGCTTGCCTAGGCGTGGATGATGTCCTATAAACATGATATCTAATTGTTAATCAGAGTCTTAATACTAACAAGCAATATTAAACAGGCAGTTTGAGTTCATTATGTCCTATAGGAATGCTGTCTAGGTGCTGAACATTACAGAATTGATTTTATACATTTATCTTTGTAAACATGTTATCTAGGTGTTGGGACTGCTTTTAAACTTACTCTTATAGACATGGTTGCTACTGATTTTTTGCGATATAGGCATAGGCATGGTATTTAGGCGAGTGCAACAAAAGTCCTAAAACATGGTTTCTAATGCACATAGGAGAACTTTATGAACATGATTATTAGGCAGAATTAATAACAACCTAGTGATAGGATTTCTAAGAAAATATGAGCATGCTGAACTTTAGAAAGCAGAAGTTTAGGACAAATGATATGATGCACCTATAAGCATGTTTTCTAGTGCACAAAACAATCTTATAAGCATGGTTTCTAATGCATATACAATCACAACAATCCTAGGAGCATGATTTCTACCCGATTTTCCCACAAAACATATATAGAAGTCCCTCCCATTTTACTAATATCCCCAATATATGTTTACAAGAATTATGATTACAAACCATTCGATATATGAATTACAGAATAAATAATACTATACTATAGGGAGCCTGGATAGGCCCAAAAGTAAACCTGGAGGACCAGACCTTCAACTAATTCCAAGGTACCAATATCTCATAGTGTCCAAGAGAGTATCCTGGTGCATCAAAGTTCCCAAGGGCCTCAGGGACCCCGGACAATGCTCACACCAAGACTCCTTTTAAAGAGAAACAATTTTTTTGCAGTGTTGAAGGGCCAGTCCCAGTGTGTCAGAGTTCGGAGGAATCTCATGGATTCCTAGGAAGTGCACACACTGGAGGGGCAAAATCCTATGTATTCTAAGAGTAGGAGTGGGAGTGCTTGAAAGAGTAGGAATAATTTTAAGAAAACAGATCAGAAGTGAAACCAATTCAGAAGTGAACATAGTTTAGAAGTGAAAATAGTTTGGGAGTGAAAACAGTTTAGAAGTGAAAACATATTAGAAGTGAAAACAATTTCGAAATATTCTAGAAAAGGTTTAGCAAACAACAACAAGTAGGAAACACAGTCACAAGGTTTCACAAAAAGCTTCATATTTCCCAGACTCAACTTAGTTCATTAGTCAACCTTAGATGAGCATATAGCATGCTGAGAACAAACAATTAGACAAAAGGGAGCAGGAGTTGGGAACACAAGAATCCTGAATCAGGAGCACATAAAAACAGGGTGTTAGGGAAGCATGCTAGTCAGGAGCATAGAGCAGGCATGGGGTAGATAACAATTCACTAGGACATACTGACTTAGGGTCTAGACAGGAATCACTCAAGTTTAACAGTCATACATAACTATAGAGGTAGGCATACTGACTCAAAGCAATGGACAGGGAAACATAGAAGTTTAATATAAAAGCAGTCATGCTAATCAATTCATAGAGAGGACAGAATTGATCACACCAATTGACGTTAATGGAAAAGTGCGAGTCTAAGACATCAAAAGTAAACATGCTGGCTTAAAGCAATAGACAGAGAATGTTGAACCTTAAACACAAAAGTAAGTTTGTCGGCTTAGAGCAATAAACTGAAAGATTAAATCTTAAATAGAAGGTAAACATGCTGATTAGGGTGACAAACAAGAAAGAATGAAACTTAAACATGATGATCAAAGCAATAAACAAGAAATAATATAGAATTAAGTACATAAGTAATTAGACTAGAGACATGGACTTAACAGAAATAGAGCAACAGAGAACATACAAGTTCAGATTTCATAGTGACATTAGGAATAAGAACATACCAGTTTAAGGAAAGAAAATAGGAGATGAAAGGTATGCAGGATTCAATAGTCTAGCCTTGGTTTTCAGTCGGCTAGACAAGCAATGAGCACAAGTAGCAGAGAGATGAGAGCAAAGTATGTGTGTGAGTGTGTGTTTTTGTGAACTATTGTTCGTGTCGTGAAGAAGAAGAATGAAAGTGTATATATAGCACCCGGTGAGGTAAAACAAATAAGGTAAAAATAACTTAGAGTTCATAAATAAGGCAAGTAAATATGATCAATCAGTTAATTGGGGCTAAACCCAACTAATTTGCACAAACAGAATCCGGGAAGGTCACATTAGCACAAGGAGAATCCATTACCAGCCCTGATTGGGACTCAAATAAGGTAAACAAATAACTTATTGACCATAAATTAGCTAATTAGTCGGAATAAGGCAAGTGATACCAATTAAAGGTCACTAATAAGGAAAGTGAGTAAAAATCCTAGAAAATACTGATTTTAACATGAAAAAATTATTTGGATCCCTAATAGAAATCAATCAGTACATTGGGTTGACAGAAATAAACAAATAACGGAAGAAAATTGAAGAAATCAGTGCAATAAAAGAACAAGACCTAGGGTTTAAGCATAAATGTGGAAATCAACCAAACCAGTAAAGAAATAATTAGATTAAACACTTGAAAGTTAAAAAAATTTAAAGAAACTTAGGATGAACCCTAGTTTCAGAAAAAGTAAATAGAATCGAAATAGTTAACCAAAACATAGGGTTTTCAAGGGAAAACGCCGAACAACACTCGAATCGTTTAAGATCTACAAAGATCTAAACAGACCCAAGTAGTCGTAGAACTAGTTTTTTTTTTAAAAAAAACAGAGATGGAAGGAACTTAGGTCCAAAGCCATAGATTCGAACTAAAAATAGGAGGAAATCAGTACTCACCAACGAGAATGGCCATAGACAGGCCTGTAAACAAGTTTCGGACAAAACCAAGTTGAACCTCTTTGAGATTTTCTTAGGAATCCATGTAATCAAACAACCAGAAGGTGTAGAAGGCCGGTAAGGGACAGAAAATACACAGAAACTCCATAGACGGGAGTTTTGCTGGTGACGACGATTAGGGTTTAGAGAGTTACTGAGAGAGAATGGGAGGGGTTATGGGGAAACGATGACGGCGGAAGGAAAAGGAATGAGGGGATTAGGGTTTGCGTTAGGATTAAAAATTGTAAGAAATAACGTGGACCGTCGATCTTAGAGATCAACGACCACGATTAGGCGGGGTCTTTGGGTCGGGTAGGTATAGGATTGTGCCTGGGGTGAATTGGGCTAAGTTTTGAGGGGTTTGGGCTGGTATAATGGGGTTAGGTCCGAAAATTAAAAAGGATTAAAAAGGCTATTTGTTAAATACCCAATTAATTAATAAAATGATTTGTAAAAATAATTAACAAATTGTAAAAAATGAATTTCATGCATAAAAAATGTTTAAAAACAATTATTCAATATTTTTAAAATATGACATGCTATTTTCTAGTAAAGTAATGTAATAATGCATGCATGAGCTATAATTGCAAAGGTTATTGCAATTGTAACCTAAAAATGTAAATGTGGCCATTAGTGAAATAATTAGGCTTAGTATAAATATAAATAGTAGAATTAAGTCATAAATTTATTATAAAATTATTAGTAGTGCAATTATGATTCTTTATATAATAAAAATACTAAAATATTAATTAAAACTCCTTGAAAATGCAGAAATTGTAAAAAAAATATTAATTAACGCCAATGCATTATTTTGAAGGCATATATGCATTTTGAAAAAATTATTATAGGGAAAAATTGGGTATCAACAATGAATACCCCTAATTCACATCTTACAACAACCAATTTACCACATATAACCCCTAATTCACCATAAATCCAACCAAACATCCAACAACAACAACCAAACATCCACCTAATACTTTAAAACTCACAAATTAAAGTTCAATTGAACATCACAATCCAAAACCAAGCAAAAACTAATTACAACAAGTTCAAAATTGTTCAATCTAATTCAAGACTAGTTCATTAGTCTAGTTCAAAGTATATCAAAGTATTGTTCAAGGGGTATTTTCTACAACATCATCACCATCTGATGAACTTTCATCTATAAGACGTTATAGAGAACGGTCTTGTGGAGGACGAGAAGATCGATCACGAGGAGGACAAGAGGAACAATCACGTGGAGGTCGAGCCTCTTGCGATGACTTACGAGATCGGGGCAACGGAAAAGCTCCAGTATAAAGGAGAGTTCTGATATGAGCTTGCATGCTATGGAATTGAGCATCTCTAAGCCTTTATCTTTCCTTGACCGCTTCTAGCTCGGATGTAAGCTTTGAAACTGTGTCGCGCATAGCTGAGAGGCTCTCCCTATTAAGTTCTTCACCCTGTGAGGAAGTCTCGATTCCTTGCATTCTACACCTATAACGATGGAATTTTTTCTCAAGAAGCCTGTATACCTTCCCCCTTTTTAGACCGCCAACAACCTCCAACCATATTCTTTTAGCATCCTCGTACGAAGGTTGGGTTGGCTTGCCTGATTCACCAGCTGGTTGACTACAAATATCCTCCATGTTACTTTGGTAGCGACCCTACATTATTTTAAATTAAATTAATATATAAAAATTCTTATAAAAGTAAATTATAACACTTAAAGAAAATTGAAAGCCTACATACGCAGTCTCTACCATGTCCTTGACCCACCTATCTCCATCTCCCTCTTTCTTCTTCTTTAAAATATGTGTCTCCTTGAATAGCTCATTCGACGCCCATACTTCTTTTCCTGAAAACAAATTAATCTAGTTAATAAATAGAATTGATATACTTAGAAAATTAAAATAATTTAAGCAATTACCAATCTTCTTTTATTGTCTCGATGTTGATAGCACCCTCAGTGTGCAAGGAGCCTCCCTTCTCGGATGAGTGAGCTTTCTTTCCTTTTTTTGCTCCTACGTAAGAAATCCACGGTCTGTTATTGCTTTAACAAATCATCCCATAAATGCTGCAGATACCAGCCAGGCCTCTTGTTCTTCCCATCCGAGAAATGATCCGCCAATCTCTTGCGGGCATTATGATAAAAGTTTGCAGCCACTTCCTGGCTAAAGCGGTCTTTCCATACACACTTTCTCTACATTTCAAAAGTTAAATATTAGAAGAAAACCTCATAAATATAAATTATTAAACTGCTTAAAAGAACATTTATACCTTAAACTCATTGAAAATTTGCTCCTTCAGCGAGAATGGGAAATCAGTCCAAGTCACATAAGGGCCATCATAAAGCTTGTTTGATCGCATTGGTGATTATCTAAGTAGTCTGCTTATCCGGCTTGAACTTACAATTTAATAATAACAAATATCTCTTACCCGTCACCCTCAGGTAGGGGTGTTCACGGTTCGGTTTGGGTAAGTTTTTTCCTAAAAAGAAACCAAACCAAGTAAGTTGGTTTTTCAATTATTGGAACCAACCCAAACCAATTAAGCCGGGTTTTTATCGATTTTTCAGTTTTTTTGGCTATTATCGATTTTTTCATAAATATGAGACATACACTACCAAACGCATATTCCGGCGACTACATTTTCAACGTAACGCTATCAAACCAATTGCTCTTTGAGAAATCTATCATTTACCAAGATATATTGATGATAATTGACTCAAATAGTGATGAATACTTTAAGTACTTGATTAAAATCGATTATTTTTTACATTAAATAAATTCTTGTACTTAGCAAAAGAAAACTACCAATCAAACTAGAAGACAAACAACTAGATTATTATAATAGCAAAGAACTAGACTAAAAATACAAATGACTAATATATACCATAAAATTTTAGAAACTTTATATAAATCTATACATATATAGGTGTAGTAATAAATTTAAATAGCTACTTTTATAGTCGGGTTGGTTCGATTTTTTCCGGTTATTTTTTGATTGAAACCAAAGCCAAACCAAATTTGATCGATTTTTAATATTTAAAACCAAAACCAAAACCAAACCTAAAAAGTACACATTTTTTGGTCGGTTTGGTTCGGTTTCTCGGATTTTTATGAACACCCCTACCCTCAGGGACTATGATGATCCTGCCATATCGATCCTAATGCACTACCTCTGGATCATCATCCACAACATGTGTATCAGAGACACGTGTAGACAGTGCAGGGGCTCAGAGCTACGGTCTCGAAGGCGAAGGCCTGAACTGGACATAGTCGATGATGAAGATGGTTGTGATCCCTCTGACTGCGACATAGCTAGATGCGATCCATGTGGCTTTGATACTGATGGTTGTGACCCGAGTGGCTGTGATATGGATGGATGTGTCCATGTGGCTCTGATATGTAGGGATGCAATCCATGTGGCTGTGATATATAGGGATGCGATCCACGTGGCTGCGATGCAGATGTGTCACGACCCAAAAATCACTAGTCGTGATGGCACCTAACTCGACCCGCTAGGTAAGCCAACTAACAAACAAAACAGCCAAATGAAATTATAGGAAAATATTAAAGAATTATATGAACTTTTACAAATTAACCCAAGAACTGGTAGAACGAATCACGAGCTTCCAAGACTTGGAACTTACAAAGCTGTTACAAATAATTACACGATCTGTTTGAAAGTTATAAAAACAGATTAACAAAATCTAAAGCTACCAAGGACAAGTGGCAGCTATATCTGGAATGCACAAACATCTTCAGAGGCAACTCCCGACATCAACAGCAACTCCGCTCCAAAAATCCGCACGCAAGGTGCAGAAGTGTAGTATGAGTACAACCGACCTCATGTACCCAATAGTATTTTGTCGAACCTCGTCGAAGTAGTGATAAGACTTTATAGTTAAAAGTGCTCACTCATAAAATTTATAATGTAAACTAAAAATAGAACTATACTACAGTTTAACACATAGAGAACACAAAACGAATGTACAAAGCAATAACGGAGTACTAGAAGAGATCATAATTCAACAATTTTGTCACGCCCCAAAACCGAGGGACGAGATCGGCACCTAACCGAATGATTCCGGTCAAGCGGACCTGGATTGCCTTTCCTACCCAACGCGTTACCCCGTTCACAATATACAAATTTATAATGAATTTACTACAAAATTTTCATTTTCCTCTTTTAAAGCTTCAATCCTTTGATGATCCCAAAATTATACAAACTAAACACAACATTTCTATCATGGGACAATGATTCCGAATAATTACAACTATTACCCAAAAGATATATATACAACCCACACAGTGTCTACGGAGCCTCTAAGAGTACTAGGAGTTTACATAGACTTGCCGGTAACAAGGCCCCGACTATACCTTTTACAACATAAGCAAAAGAGAATGATATGGTCTACACACGGCCTTGAGAGGAAATGTGGCTCACCAGAACTGCTGAAGAGATGAAGAGGAGGCACCATTAACGGCGGACTGAGCTACCTGCTATAAAACCACCTACATCCATATAAAAGATGTAGCACCCCTGGCAAAAGGAACGTTAGTACCATTGAATAGTACTAGCATGTATAGACAAACTTTAATCTTATGTAAAATCAAGCAATACACATATAAGAGGCAGTTAAATAAACCCAAACAAATATTGCAAAGGGATACAGAGAATCACAAATGAGGTTTTCACATTTTCTTATTTCAATTGTTCCCTTGTTGTGGCGCGCAACCCGATCCCACCTCACAATCATATTCCACCCTTATTTCTTCTATTGCGGCGTGCAACCCAATCCCATCTCACAATCACATTACACCCTTATTACTTCTGTTGCAGCGTGCAACCCGTTCCCACCTTAAAATTCTGTTGCGGCGTGCAACCCGATCCCACCTTACAATTCTGTTGCGGCGTGCAACCCGATCCCAACATATAATCACATTTCACTGCAACAACCACCAACAATTATATCACAAGGATCTTCATCATGAAGAACATACGTTCATATCAACCAATAACTATGTGAAATCAAGGCACAATGATCCTTACCAATCAGTAATTCATATATGGTATTGCCACAATCATTTAACTTAATGAAATCAGTCCATATTTACTTTCATCATTTGCTACACAGCCTTTAGCACTTTGATACGTTCAACAATGTAATAATAGCAACATCAACCAACAATTCAATCACAAAGATTCTGATCATCAAGGATATTCATTCGTAACAACCAAGTAACCATAAGAAATCAAGGCCACATAAATCTTTATCAAACAGTGAGACATATATGGTATGCCATCAACATATAGCTCAATTAGTTTATCCTTGTTTCCTTTCCATTATTTACTACATAGCATTTAGCACTTAGATACATTCAACAATTGGATTCCTTATCGTTTCTTTCGTTTGGTAGTACATCCTTGCATACCGATGTATTCAACAATTAACGAGCTTTGCACATGATAGAGTAAGCACAAAGAATCACCCTTTTCACAATCTCATATAGCATGGTGGCATGGCACTCAGTTAGGACAATCAGAGAATAGAATCTTACGTCTCAACACATTAGAACAACCAATTCGCATATGCTCAAGCAAGAAACTCATACCAAATGCTCGGACACCAACAAGGTGACTCTACAATATACCTCGATTTGGGATTTCCCCTTTAATTTTTTATCACAAATCACCGGACCACTAGCACCGTCAATCTATTCAACAATGTGACATATTTCACTTAGAATTAGGAACCATAAACATAACTCGAACTCATTTAGGCATTTTATCAAACACTAGGTGTTCTTTTAGATTAAATGGCCTCTTTTAAGTGAAGGATTACTCTAACTCATTTCCCTTTACTAGATTATGACTAGTTGGTTACATGCATGCAAAATTCCTACCCCCATCTTCATGAACTCACCTAACCATGTTTCATTTTAACAAAAAACTAGAAATTAAGGTTGATGGGGTAGAAGCTTACCTCTTATGGTGAGGAAAATGGTGTCCTACTTGATTAATTCCAAGCTTGAGTGATGAAGGAGGATCACTTTGATGAAGTTGGGACTTTCTCCCTCTAGAAATCTCTCTTCCCTCTCTCTATTTTATTAAGAAAATCTTTAAATGGAAGGGGGTAAGTGTTTTAATGAACTGGGGGTCGGGTATAAAAATTAAAATTTTAAAAGTCCCGAAGTAGAAATGCGGTCAGGAATGCGATCGCATTCTTGCTATGCGACCACTGTGCGGTCCGCATTCCTGTCACATAAATGGCCCTCAAATGGGCCAAAAAGAAAAGCAGACTGCCCAGGTATGCGACCACTGTGCGGTCCGCATACCTGTTATGAGATCGCATAACTCCCTCCTCAAAAATCAAGGTGCAAGAATGCGACAACTATGCGACCCGCATTCGAGAAATGTGATTGTATTCTAGGCCGCATAGTTGTCCTCAAAATGGACAACAAACTGTCCAAGTATGCAACCACTATGCAGTCCGCATACCTGATCTGCAATCACATAGTGGACCGCAGACCTGCGCAAATTTGAAAAATTTTATCCTTTAAGTCCCGGGGTACTTCTTACTTCACAAGGGTCCATTTTAAGAATTTCCATAGTTATAACCACATGGGGACTCTTTCGGGCATTGTTTTTAGACTTGAAATTTTACGGGTCTTTACATTCTCCCCCACTTAGAATCATTCGTCCTCGAATGAGGATCGGGGAATCACTTAGTTAAGAGAACACAAAACATGCCAACCCCCAAATTTTTACTAACTCCGATCTTTCCTGAAAATTTTGCCAGAGTTTCCTTTGTAATTAGGCCTATCTACCTGTCAGAGAGCCCCCGAAACACATTTTAACCAATTCCACACATTTTCAGTTACTCTATCAACTTGCACGTAATCCGGTCATTTCAACAAGCTACATATAATTCATACTTCCACAAGCCTCACATAGTTCGGTTAACTCCACAAATTTGCACATAATTCAACTATTACAATGAGTTGCACATAATTCAACTAATCACAACAAAATATACATTTATGGCACAAAGTTTGAGAAGTCACAATAGTAGGGTAATTAGGGGAGTGGAGTGTTCTTGCACAAAATTTGACACAATATATAATTTCTTAGGAATGACAACTTTCAAAACCACTACCAGACTTATTCAAACAAGTGGGGATATTTCTCTTTCATTTCATTTTTCGCTTCCCACGTGGCTTCCTCGACTTGTTGACTTCGCCATAACACTTGACCTTTTTGTTCCTCAACCTACGAACTTGCCTATCAAGAATAGCAATCGGAACCTCTTCAGCATAGACACATAAAACACCGGGTGCACTAATGACATCTCAGGGGGCAATTTCAGCCTATATGCCACCCGCCCTATCCTTTGAGCAATCCTATATGGACCGACATGCCTTGGGCTCAATTTCCCTTTGTTCCCAAACCGCATCACTCCTTTCATGGGAGACACCTTCAAAAATACCCAATCATCTACTTGAAACTCCAAATCTCTTCGACGAACGTCCGCATAGGATTTATGACGACTCTGAGCAGTCTTCATTCTTTCCTGAATGACCTTAAATTTTTCCATAGCTTGGTGCATCAGATCCGATCCTAGAAGTTCTGCCTCGCCAACCTCAAACCATCCAATCGGAGACCTACACCTCCTTCCATACAATGACTCAAATGGGGCTATCTGAATACTAGCATGGAAACTATTATTATAAGCAAATTCTATAAGCGACAAGTGATCATCCCAGCTACCCTTGAAATCAAATACACAAGCTCGTAACATATCTTCAACCGTCTGAATGGTCCACTCTGCCTGCCCATCTGTCTGTGGGTGGAATGTTGTGCTGAGATTTACCTGCATACCCAAACCTTGCTGAAATTTTGTCACGCCCCAAAACCGAGGGACAATACCGGTGCCTAACCGGATGATCCCGGTCAAGCGGACCTGGATTGCCTTTTGCCCAATGCGTTACCCCCCCATGTTTATGATATACAATATTTCATATGAAATAGCAAATTAAATCAAAGCATGAACTTACAACTTAAGTTCATTTCTCCTTTTAACATTTTAGCATTTGATAATCCCAAAAGATACAAGCTACATGCAACATTTCCGATTCAGTCCACGATTACAAGTAAATACAACTACTACCCAAAAAATATATATACAACTCACATAAGTGTCTACGGAGCCTCTAAGATTACTAGGCGTTTACATAGATTTTCCGGCGACAAGGCCCTGGCTATACCTTTAAAGACACAACATATACAAAAGGAGATGATATAGACTACACATGACCCTGAGAGGAAATGGGGTTCACCAAAACTGCTGAAAGGATGAAGAAGAGGCACCACTATCGGCGGTCGGAACTACCTGCTATAGAACCACGTACATCCATGTAAAAGATGTAGCGCCCCCGGCAAAAGGGACGTTAGTACCATTGAATAGTACTGGTATGAATGAACAAGCTTCATTCTAGGTACAATCAAACAGTACACAAATAGAGGACAGTCAGGGAAACCAAAAAAATACCACACAGAAATACAGAAAATCACAAATGAAAGTTTCACAGTTACTCATTTCAATTTTTCATTTGTTGCGGCGCGCAACCCGATCCTACTGTACAGTCACATCTCACCCTTATTGGCTCTCCACCCTTATTACTTCGTGTTGCGGTGAGCAACCCGATCCCACCGTACAATCACATTTCACCCTTATTACCTCTCCACCCTTATTACTTCGTGTTGCGGTGAGCAACCCGATCCCACCGTACAATCACATTTCACCCTTATTACCTCTCCACCCTTATTACTTTGTGTTGTGGCACGCAATCCGATCCCACCATACAATCAGATTTCACAGCAACAACCACCAACAATTAAATCACAAGGTCTTCATCATGAAGAAAATGATCCTTACCAATCAGTAATTCATATATGGTGTTGCCACAATCATTTAACTCAATAAAATTAGTCCATATTTACTTTTATCATTTTCTAAACAACCTTTAACACTTTGATACGTTCAACAATGTAATTATTAGCAACATCAACCAACAATTCTATCACAAAGATTCTCATCATCAAGGATATTCATTCGTAACAACCAAGTAACCATATGAAATCAAGGCCACAGAACTCTTTATAAAACACTGAGTCATATACGGTATGCCATCAACATATATCTCAATTAGTTTATCCACGTTTCCTTTTCATTATTTAATACACATCATTTAGCACTTAGATAAATTTAACAATTGGATTCGTTATCATTTCTTTCGTTTGGTAGTACATCCTTGCATATCGATGTATTCAACAGTTAAAGAGCTTTGCATATGATAGAGTAAGCACAAAGAATCACCCTTTTCACAATCTTATTTAGCATGGTGGCATGTCACTCAACTAGGACAATCAGAGAATATAATCTTACGTCTCAACACATTAGAATAATCAATTCACATATGCTCAAGCAAGAAACTCATACCAAATGCTCGGACACCAACAAGGTGACTCTACAAAGATTAAAGTTAGCCATACATACCTCGAGTCGAAATTTCCCTTTAATATCTATTATCAAACCACCCGACCTTCTATTGCCTTCCATCTAATTTAAAAGATGACATGTTTAAACTTTCAATTAGAAATCATGAACTCGTTTGCGCATTTTATCAAACACTATGTGATCCCTTAGATTAATAAACCCTTTTTAGTGAAAGACTACTCTAACTTACTTCCCTTTACTAGGTTATGGAAAGTTAATCACATGCATGGCCTATTTCTAACCCCACATTACATTTTGATCTCATAATCTCACATATAAAATATTAGAAGTAGGACTTACCTGGAAGATAATGAGCTAGAGATTAGCAAGCTTGATTCTTGAGGATTTGTGCAAGATTGATGATTAGGAGGCTAGGTTTCCTCTTTCTCTCTCTAAAATGCTCTCACCTCTCTCTAGATTTAGTGTAAAAATAGTCCCAATTGAAGCTCCAAAGCTTATTTATCAAAGTGGGTTCGGATATGAAAAGTTCCAAAAATGACCCTCGAAGTCAATTATGCTATAGCATAATCGACAGCATAATCAACTATGCTATAACATAATCAACATGTGGGCAGCATAATAATTATGCTATAGCATAATCGACAGCATAATCAACTATGCTATAACATAATCAACATGTGGGCAGCATAATAATTATGCTATAGCATAATCGACAGCATAATCAACTATGATATAGTATAATCAACATGCGACAGCATAATGGTTTTGCCCGATTCTTCCCCATGCGACACAAATGCGGTCTGCATAATCGTTTCACGATCGCAAAAATGGTTGAAAATCCAGCCTTTGGTAATTTGATCATAACTTTGTGTAGGAATGGAAAAATTACAAACGGTTTGAAGCGTTGGAAACTAGACTCGAAGAACTTTCATTTGATAGGTTATTCATCACATAATACCTTCAAAGTGTAGACTGGTGCAAATACTTTTGGAATTTTAGCCTGTTATGAAATTTTCCCATTTGGCTTAGACTTAGGCTTCCTCTTGGACCCTGGATGACTTATTATATAACTCATACACTT
This sequence comes from Nicotiana paniculata, assembly GCA_005239505.1. Classification (NCBI taxonomy): domain Eukaryota; kingdom Viridiplantae; phylum Streptophyta; class Magnoliopsida; order Solanales; family Solanaceae; genus Nicotiana; species Nicotiana paniculata. The sequence continues at coordinate 45,025 of ML313745.1, forward strand.
ATTCACCAAATACAATTCATTTACATCATATTTAAAGCACATATAATATTTAATTAGTCTACCTGACACCCCGAAATCCTATATTGCTTCGCAAAATTTTCCGGGGGCTTACATTCTCCCCTCTTAGGATCATTCGTCCTCGAATGAGAGGTAGAGCTTGACCCAAATACCTAACATAACATATCTCTTTTATATCCTACCTCAAGTCCCTAAATTTTGACTAACTCCCAAATATTTTTAAAAATTTCGGCAACATCTCCTTTGTAACTAGGCCTATCCACATGTCAGAGAACCACCAAAACCATCTTAAAAACTCATCAATAACTCGACAAAGCACCACAATGTATATGCCCATAACATTAATCTCAGCATCACAAGAACTACATTACCATAATGACACCTGAACATGGACTGCACATTTTTAGATCATAACACCTATAAGGTACCTTTCAAGTCAAAACTAATTGATATACAATCAAGCAAAAATATTTTCCTTCCACGACACTTTTGGCCTTCAAGGTGGCCTCCTCGACTTACAAGCTTTGCCATAACACATTCACAGAAACAATCCCAACCCCTAAACTTACCTAACAAGGATGATATCTAGATATCTCGCATAAGCTAACTACCCATTAACTTCACCTTCAATAATCTACACCAAAATGATACACAAAGGATCTTCCAACTACCTTATTAGACATAGATATATGAAAACACAAATACATGAGAAACATCATACCCCTAGTGCAACCTAATGGGAAATGCGCTTATGTACCCTTCGTTATCAATTCACATAACATCTACCGGGGAAAATTTTGAGAATAATCAGTTTACCCTCCTGAATTTTAAATCTCTATGCGAGCACCCAAACTAAACCCATGGTGACCTTCACGATTACTGTAAGATGTGCTATAATAAATTGACCATAAAATTACCTACTGAATATGTGTGATCACCGGGTGACTTTGACACGTTTGAACATTCAATACCAAATAAATCTAATACAATAAAGAGCAACGAAGTTCAAGATTGGGATGGAATTACTCAGGAACCCATTAACGTGTTGAGCGGAGTATTTCATGAGGTTATATGCTAAGAGACACGAGGATTACTATTAATGAGGCTGACATGGTTTAATCCAGGTGTCTACATCAATTATCAGATAAATGAAGCATAGTGGTGACTAGTATTCTTAGATGAGGTGGATACCATGTACGTGAACTTGAGATTCTAAAGAAGTGATCAAGTGTGATACACCAGTTGTGTCCCTGAGTGTAAGGCAAGTAGTTGAGCTCAAATGATACAACTTGAGACTCTTGCAACATGGGTGTGATTGAGGCCGCAAATGAAATACGTGGAATTTGATTTCACTCCTAGCAATAAGAGACACAATGACTCTATGCCACAAGTGCATGAGGATGGAAAAGAAGTCATCTACTTATGGTATTATCATAATTCGAACAATCTAACCCTTCCTAAAGCGGTGGAATTCCAGAGGTAGCAAAAATTCCCCATACATGACAACGACGTTGTCAATGATCTTAGAAGCCGAGTGAGCAGGAAGCCACATAACCTCATCAAATCCGACCCATTTAAGACTTTTGAAAAGGAGACACACTTTGGTTTGAAATCATGGCAATTTAAGCTTGAACTTTAAGGAGAATTACTTTTGGAATCCATGAGACAAGCCCTCGTAGCCTTAGAAAATCGTCAACAATGTCGAGAAAGTACTTAAAATCATTACGAGTTAGTGTAGAATAAGGCCTCGAAGTGATCATATGAATAATTATGAAAGGGTGAGAAGTCTTGATGCACTTATCGGAGAAGAGTAACCTGAGTTATCTAGTCACATGGACAAGCAAAGTAGGTGGATGATTATTTAGGAAAAAATCTCACAAGGAGTGCGAGCAATATCTTTTTATCCTACAGAAGGAACATACCCCGACCCTTGATGCCATAAGGCATAAAGTTAGATTCACAAGGATAGTTACCAGATGAAAATAGATAGTAAGGCAACACAACTGAGAATCATTTGGAATCAACAAGCTTAAACAGAGTTGAAGACATTAGAAGTCTGTAGTAAAGGGGAAATTTGCCCACTCTCAGGGCGCTTGTAGAGTTCATAAAAGTGAGCTTAATTAAATCAGATCATATAGTTGGATATCTAGTCGAGAAGTTGAGATACTATCACATTGGTGATTACGGGTAAACAACACATGTTGCACGACAAATGAAAGGAAAGAGAGAGAGCTTATAGAAGTGACCTTTACATTGCAACTACTAGGAAGGGTGGTAATATAAGGGATCACGTGAAGCTAAAAGTTTTTTGAAAGAAGATCTATGTATGTAGTCACATGATGTATAGCTCCATAATTCAAAAATCCAACTATGGCTAGCGACTCTACTTCACAATGAAGCTCCACAACACCCTTCTACAAAACCCTTGATGAACTTGAAGTGAAGTGGGAACCCATGTAATTTGTGGTTTTCATTAATCTATTGACCATATATCTAGAAGTATTATAAAATTAGAGCTACTCTTTTCTGGTTCAGATTTCAACCTTTAAGGATAATGCTTCTAAGGGAATAGGATTGAGAAGGGATAGTATAACCGATAGTGAATGAAACAGGCTCGTAGTTAAAGTAAGAGGATGGGTTGACTTGCCCCCGCCACGTATAATCCCATATCCTTGTCTAGTTATGTCAGAATACTAAAAACTCCAGTAATATCAGAGGACTAAAAACTAGTTAGCTAGAAAATAAAGGTATTGTTACATCTATCCCATTTTCTAGATTCAACGGAATTGGTACAAAATTAGGGTGGATCACCATTGATAAAAGAAATTGTATTTCTAGATACCAAGGACAAAATTATGCTGTTCCTTCAGCCCTTGAGATTGGAACTGAGGAATGGGTCAACAACTAGGGGAACGCCGGGTATGTCAGAGTAGCTAATCAAAAAAAGAACTTGAGGTTTTAAGAGTAACTCAATAGCTTCACGGCTAGTGGAGCCACTACAAACATAAACAAAATCAGCTGGATTCGCAGCAACATGGAGAAATTAACATATAACGACACTTAAACAAGTATTATGCATCCAAAGGAGGAGCGAAAATGCTCGTCTTCCTTATAACCAAAAGAAGAACAACCTTAAAGAATAAGATGAGAAACAAGAATAAGTACCACGATCCAGCTACATGGAGGCTCGATGGTCCCTAGCTTCGATGGAGATTTTAATAGTGTTTAAAAATAATTGAGCAAACCAAATTCAGAAAATAACCTGTCGGGGAAAGAGGGAGATTCTCGCCAAACAAACAAAAATCTTGACGATTACGACCACTAGGACAAAATGAAAGCCTCAACAAAGATAGAGCGAGGGCACTACCATACTAGAGATGATGATGACACAAGGAAAGATCTTCACTATGACACTATGTCAACATTCAGATGATGCAAAAACTTGAAGAAAAATGGCCTAGGATTTCGAATAGAGAAGAATAATTGGTCGAGAGAAAATATCCTTTTATTTTGTGCGAAAATATTAGAATTGTCCATCCATTCATTCGGGAAGAAATTCTTCGGGTATAGTCCCTTGTTAGAGCTTAGAAAGGCGTGTTGGAAATGGTAATTCTATAGCTACAACTCAACTCAAGGACATGCTTATAGAGCTCGATGTCCTAAGAGATTGCATATAAGAAAATTTGGGTTGTGGTGGATTCACGAAATATTGGATCTCGTTAAAAGAGTAGATGCATGTAATGTTTTGTGAATCAACATTTATTAAGACCATGTCTATGAGAATTCTTTAATATGGATGTACATATAAAACAAGAATACGTTGGTTGTGCTAAGGAGTGACCTACTTGGTGACTTTAGGTTGATAGAATAATAGCTGAATCGATGCCCCTCGACTCCACATCCCTAACGTCGTTGGTACCATACCAATATACTATAGGATTTGGTGGTGTAGTGACATCAATAGGGACAAGGGCACTCCCCTCTTAGCGATAAGGTATACAAACCCCTCCACAACTCAATACATTCTCCTAACAAGCCCTTGGGCAATCCCTTCAGACTCAATGGTGGGGTCAATACCTCTTCATGGAATCAAACACGCGGATTATGGTTTCACGATTACTCATTTTGAGAGTAAGGTTTGGAGAGAAACTAACTCCCTAACTTGAGCTCTATAGCTCGATTGGAGTATCAAAGAAGGGTGAAACTCCTAAATGTCCATGTAGCCCCCTAATTATAGATGTGGTCGACAACACACTGATAAGAAGTGCTCTACTAGACACGGCTCCGAGATATCCTAGGATACTTTAAAACCTTAGGCTCTATTACCAAGTTTGTGACGCCCCAAAACCGAGGGACGAGACCGGCGCCTAACCGGATGATCCCGGTCAAGCGGACCTGGATTGCCTTTCCTGCCCAATGCGTTACCCCGTGTTTATGATATACAATATTCCATATGAAATAGCAAATTAAATCAAAGCATGGACTTACAACTTAAGTTCATTTCTCCTTTTAACATTTTAGCATTTAATAATCCCAAAAGATACAAGCTACATGCAACATTTCCGATTCAGTCCACGATTATGAGTAAATATAACTACTGCCCAAAAAATATATATACACCTCACATAAGTGTCTACAAAGCCTCTAAGAATACTAGGCGTTTACATAGATTTGCCGGCGACAAGGCCCCGACTATACCTTTAAAGACACAACATATACAAAAGAAGATGATATAGACTACACATGACCCTGAGAGGAAATGGGGCTCACCAGAACTGCTGAAAGGATGAAGAGGAGGCACCACTATAGGCGGTCAGAACTACCTGCTATAGAACCACCTACATCCATGTAAAAGATGTAGCGCCCCCGGCAAAAGGGACGTTAGTACCATTGAATAGTACTGGTATGTATGAACAAGCTTCATTCTAAGTACAATCAAATAGTACACAAATAGAGGACAGTTAGGGAAAGCAAAAAAATACTACACATAAATATAGAAAATCACAAATGAAAGTTTCACAGTTACTTATTTCAATTTATCATCTGTTGCGGCGCGCAATCCGATCCCACCGTACAATCACATCTCACCCTTATTGCCTCTCCACCCTTATTACTTCATGTTACGGCGCGCAACCCGATCCCACTGTACAATCACATTTCACCCTTATTACTTCTCCACCCTTATTACTTCGTGTTGCGGCGCGCCACCCGATCCCACCGTACAATCACATTTCACAGCAACAACCACCAACAATTAAATCACAAGGATCTTCATCATGAAGAACATAAGTTCATATCAACCAATAACTATGTGAAATCAAGGCACAATGATCCTTACCAATCAGTAAATCATATATGGTGTTGCCACAATCATTTAACTCAATAAAATCAGTCCATATTTACTTTCATCATTTGCTACACAGCCTTTAGCACTTTGATACGTTCAACAATGTAATTAATAGCAACATCAACCAACAATTCTATCACAAAGATTCTCATCATCAAGAATATTCATTCGTTACAACCAAGTAACCATAGGAAATCAAGGCCACAGAAATCTTTATCAAACAATGAGTCATATACGGTATGCCATCAACATATAGCTCAATTATTTTATCCACATTTCATTTCCATTATTTACTACATAACATTTAGCACTTAGATACATTCAAAAATTGGATTCGTTATCATTTTTTTCGTCTGGTAGTACATCCTTGCATATCGATGTATTCAACAGTTAGCGAGCTTTGCACTTGATAGAGTAAGCACAAGGAATCACCCTTTTCACAATCTGATATAGCATTGTGGCAACACATTAGGACAATCAATTCACATGTGCTCAAGCAATAAACTCATACCAAATGCGCGGACACCAACAAGGTGACTTTACAAAGATTAAAGTTAGCCATACATACCTCGAGTCGGAATTTCCCTTTAATATCTATTCTCAAACCACCGGACCTTCTATCGCCTTCCATCTAATTTACAAGATGACATGTTTAAGCTTAGAATTAGGAATCATGAGCTCATTTGGGCATTTTATCAAACACTATGTGATCCCTTAGATTAATAAACCCTTTTTAGTGAAAGACTACTCTAACTTACTTACCTTTACTAGGTTATGGAAAGTTAATCACATTCATGGCCTATTTCTAACTCCACATTACATTTTTGATCTCATAATCTCACATATAAAATATTAGAAGTAGGACTTACCCGGAAGATAGTGAGCTAGAGATTAGCAAGCCTGATTCTTGAGGATTTGTGCAAGATTGATGATTAGGAGGCTAGGTTCCCTCTTTCTCTCTCTAAAATTCTCTCACCTCTATCTAGATTTAGATAAAAATAGTCACAATTGAAGCCCCAAATATTATTTATCAAAGTGGGTTCGGATATGAAAAGTTCCAAAAATGAACCCCAAAGTCAATTATACTATAGCATAATCGACACCATAATCAACTATGCTATAGCATAATCAACATGTGGGCAGCATAATCGACAACATAATCAACTATCCTATAGCATAATCAACATGTGATAGCATAATGGTTTTTCCCGATTCTGCCTCATTATGCGACACAAATGCGGTCCGCATAGTTGTTTCGCGATAGCAAAAATGATCGCAAATCCAGCCTTTGGTAATTTAATCATAACTTTGTGTAGGGTTGTTCAAACGAAAAATGGTTTGAAGAGTTGGAAACTAGACTCGAAGACCTTTGGAAACTCGTTCAAAGTGTGGACTGTTGCAAATACCTTTGGAATTTTAGCCTTTTATGAAATTTTTCGATTTGGCTTAGACTTAGGCTTCCCCTTGGACCTCACATCACTTATTATTTGACTCATACACTTATTCACCACATCCAATTCATTTACATCATATTTAAAGAACATATAATATTTAATTAGTCTACCTGGCACCCGAAATCCTATATTGCCTAGCAAATATTTTTCGGGGCCTTACAAATTTCTTCCAAAAGTTAGCTGTGAACTGGGCCCCTAGATCCGAGATAATAGATACAGGAGTGCCATGGAGCCTGACTATTTCTTTGATATACAACTGAGGTACTGTTCTACATTATCAGTGGACTTGACTGGCAAGAAGTGAGCTGATTTCATGAGTCGATCCACTATCACCCAAATTGAGTCGAACTTGCGCTGAGTGGGGGGTAACCCTACCACAAAGTCCATATTGATCACCTCCCATTTCCACATTGGTATTTCCATAAGCTGCATCAACTCACCGGGCCTCTGATGCTCGGCCTTCACTTGCTGATAATTCGGACACCTAACCACAAAGTCCGCCACATCCCTCTTCATACCATTCCACCAATAAATATCTTTGATATCATGATACAACTTCGTTGAACCTGGGTGTACTGAATACCAGAATTGTGAGCCTCTGCCATTACCCTTTCCCGAAGATCATCCACGCCCAGAACACATAGTCTCCCTTGGCACCGCAAAACACCGTCATCATTGCCGAGTGAAAATGCTGTAGTCTTATGATTCAGAATTGCCTCTCTCAACTGTACCAATGCTGGATCTCTGAATTGCTTTTCCTTGATTTCCGTTACAACTGAAGATTCAGCCCCATTACGCATGACGACATCCCCTTCGTCTGAGGTCGAAAGACAGAACCCCAGACTAGCCAACTGATAAACTTCCCGAGCCAAAGGCCAAGCTATCCATGGATTTCCGACTAAGAGCATCGGCTACCACATTCTTCTTTCCTGGATGGTACGAAATATTCATATCATAATCCTTGAGCAATTCTAACCACCTCCACTGCCTTAAGTTCAACTCCTTTTGTTTGAATAAATATTGAAGACTCGTGTAGTCTGTGAACACGTCCACATGGACCCCATAAAGATATTGCCACCAGATCTTTAATGCAAACACAATCGCTGCGAGCTTCAAATCATGCGGTCGGATAATTCTTCTCGTGATTTTTGAGTTTCCTAGAAGCATATGCTATAACCTTCCCGCACTGCATCAACACACACCCCAAACCAACCCTTGAAGCATCACAATAAACCACAAATCCCTCTGTACCTTCTGGCAAGGTCAACACCGGCGTCGAAGTCAATCTCAATTTCAATTCCTGAAAACTCTTTTCACAAGCATCGGACCACTGGAACTTAACCGCCTTCTGCGTCAGCTTAGTCAATGGGGAGGCGAGGTTAGAGATTCCCTCCACAAATCTTCGAGAATACCCAGCTAGACCCAAGAAACTGGGAATCTCTGTTGGGGTCGTTTCCCTAGGCCAATCCTTTACCGCTGCAATATTTTGGGGATCAACCTGAATACCTTCCCTGGAAACAAAATGGCCCAAAAAGGTGACTGATTCTAGTCAAAACTCACATTTTTAAAACTTTGCATACAACTGGTGCTGATGAAGAGTATGCAGAACTGCCCTGAGGTGATTAACGTGATCTTCCTGACTTCGTGAATAAACAAGGATATCGTTAATGAAGACAATCACAAAGGAGTCAAGAAAAGGTTTGAAAACCCGATTCATAAGATCCATAAAAGCTGCTGGGGCATTGGCTAGCCCAAAAGACATTACCAGAAATTCAAAGTGCCCATATCGAGTCCTGAAGGAATTCTTAGGAATATCCTGCTCGTTGATCTTTAACTGGTGATACTCAGACCGCAAATCAATCTTTGAGAAGAACTTAACACCTTGCAACTGGTCGAACAAATCATCAATCCGAGGAAATAGATATTTGTTTTTGATGGTGAAATTGTTGAGCTGCTGATAATCAATACACATCCGAAGCGATCCGTCTTTCTTTCTGACAAAAAGAACCGGTGCACCCCAAGGCGACACACTTGGCCGTATGAAACCTTTTTCTAATAGATCTTTAAATTGTTCTTTTAATTCTCTCAAATTGCTGGCGCCATTCGGGTGAGGTTGAATAGATATTTGGATGCGTATTTGGCAATACATCAATCCCTAAATCGATCTCTCTATCTGGTGGAATCCCAGGAAGCTCGTCCGGAAATACTTCAAGAAATTCATTCACAACAGGCACAAATTTGGGAGCAAGCACCTCCGAAGTGGTGTCTGCAACCCGGACCAAATGGTAGATGCACCCTTTTCTGATCATCTTTGAGGCCTTAAGGTAGTAAATAAGCCTACCGCTTGGCACAACATTATTCCCCTCCCACTCGATAACTGATTCATTAGGAAACTCGAGCCTCAGAATTCTGGTTCGGGAATCGAGTTTAGCAAAGCACGAATAGAGCCAATCCATCCCCATAGTTACATCAAAATCTACCATTTCTAACTCAATAAGATCGACCGTGGTATCCCGACCACGCACCGTGACAACACAATTACTATAGACTCGCACGACCGTAATAGAATCACCAATCGGAGTCGACACAGAGAACGGCTCGTGAAGCTGTTCGGGTTCTATCCCAAAACATGAAGCAATAAGAGCATAAACATCATGTGACTGAACAGTCAGAATACCTGTGGCAACATCTGGAGAAACCTCTGCATTCTGGCGAACACTTAAAGCATAGAACCGACTGGGCCCCCCTTGACCCCGTGCTCCACCCCTAGCTGCACCGTGCCCTGCTGGAGCTGGAAGGCCGTGGGCTGGAGGGCGTGTTGAAGATGTAGCAGCTGAAGAACTGGATGGCTGAGAAGTGCCCCTACCCGTGCCCTGACGGGGTGTACGACAGTCTTGCTGAACATGGCCTCTCACTCTGCACCTATAGCATACCGGTATGTCCAAGTAACATGGCTCAGAATGAAACCTCCCACACTTAGGGAATAAGGCCCTCCGCTGCTGCTGGAACCTCCCACCTGAATGACCCGACTGATGGAACCTCCTGCTGTCTGAACCTGGTCCAACGCGACCTCCCTGCTGATAACTGTGCCATGGTGATGGCGTACTGGCTGAGGACTGAGCATAGGACTGAGATGGCCCTGATGACCCTCTCCCAAAGGCTGATCTCCCTCCTCCAACTAAACTCCTAGGGTTTCCTGCTGACCGGACCCTACTACTCTCCCTCTCCATTCTTATCTTTAATTTCCGAGCCTTTGTAGCCTGGGCAAATCCCAAAATATTCCCGTAGTTCATATCTGAATGTAGTGCAGCTGTAGCAGCTTCATTAATAACCGAGGGACCAAGGCCCTGATCAAACCGACGAACTCTAGCCTCCATAGTGGACACCATGTGAACAACATATTTAGACAAGCGCACAAACTCCATATGATATTCCCACACACTGATGTTTCCCTGCTTAAGGGCCTCAAACTCTGTAGCACGGGCTTCCATAATCTCGGCATGCAAGAAATGATCCATAAAGGCATCCACAACTCCTCCCACCTCGCTGGAGCGCTCCCCTCTCCACGGGAACTCTCCCACATTTCAAACCACGAGCCGCTCCCTTCAGACGATAGGAAGCCAACTCAACCCCCTCTATCTTAGTAGCCCTCATAACTCGGAGGGTCTTGCACATCTCATCAATGAAGTCCTGAGGATCAGCCTCTGGGTCGGTGCCTGTGAACTTTGGAGGGGATAACCGCAGAAACTGGTTGACCCTGGAACCTAAAGAATCCCCTTGCTCGCTAGAGGATGCAGGGGAAGCATGTGATCTTTGGTCCTGGGAGGCCACTAGCTGAGTCAACATCTGAATAGCTCCCCTGAGGTCCCCATCAGAAATACCGGGACCGGAAGCTGGGACTGAGGAAGGATCAGGAACATCAACAGGAGGGACTGTAGCACCCTCCGCTGGAGCATGAATAGGAATATCCTGGCTCGGGATGGAAGAGTCAGGAAGATTCAGGGTCGGGATTCATTCTCACCCGCACCATCAGATAAAGAATTTACGACCATTCCTGGGGTGGCATTGGCCTCTGGGCCGAGTCGGGCTCTCTTCTTAGGTTCCATTTACTGAAAATTGGAACAATGCATGAGTTAGAGATAGACAACCTCACCCTTCACCACTTCGCACGATATAGAATAGCAATAAAAGGGTACTTTCCTAAATGTCCATGCAGCCCCCTAATTATAGATGTGATCGACAACACACCCATAAGAAGGGCTCTACTAGACACGGCTCCGAGACATCCTAGGACACTTTTAAAAAAAACCTTAGGCTCTGATACCAAGTTTGTCACGCCCCAAAACCGAGGGACGAGATCGACACCTAACCGAATGATTCCAGACCTAGATTGCCTTTCCTACCCAACACGTTACCCCGTGCACAATATACAAATTTATAATGAATTTACAACAAAATTTCCATTGTCCTCTTTTAAAGCTTCAATCCTTTGATGATCCCAAAATTATATAAACTAAACACAACATTTCCATCACGGGACCACGATTCGGAATAATTACAACTACTACCCAAAATATATATATACAACCCACACAGTGTCTACGGATCCTCTAAGAGTACTAGGAGTTTACATAGACTTGCCGGTAACAAGGTCCAGGCTATACCTTTTACAACATAAACAAAAGAGAATGATATGGTCCACACATGGCCCCGAGAGGAAATGGGGCTCACCAGAACTCTGAAGAGATGAAGAGGAGGCACTACTAACGGCGGATCGAGCTACCTGCTATAGAACCACCTACATCCATATAAAAGATGTAGCGCCCCCGACAAACGGGACAAACTTTACTCTTATGTAAAATCAAGCAATACACATATAAGAGGAAGTTAAAGAAACCCAAACAAATATTGCACAGGGATACAGAGAATCACAAATGAGGTTTTCACATTTTCTTATTCAATTGTTCCCTTGTTACGACGCGCAACCCGATCCCACCTCACAATCATATTCCACCCTTATTTATTCTGTTGCGGTGTGCAACCCGATCTCATTTCACAATCACATTACACCCTTATTACTTCTGTTGCGGCGTGCAACCCGTTCCCACCTTACAATTCTGTTGCGGCATGCAACCCGATTCCACCTTACAATTCTGTTGTGGCATGCAACCCGATCCCACCTTAAAATTATGTTGCGGCGTGCAACCCGATCCCACCGTACAATCACATTTCACAGCAACAACCACCAACAATTAAATCACAATGATCTTCATCATGAAGAACATAAGTTCATATCAACCAATAACTATGTGAAATCAAGGCACAATGATCCTTACCAATCAGTAATTCATATATGGTGTTGCCACAATCATTTTATTCAATAAAATCAGTCCATATTTACTTTCATCATTTGCTACACAACCTTTAGCACTTTGATATGCTCAACAATGTAATTAATAGCAACATCAACCAACAATTCAATCACAATGATTCTCATCATCAAGGATATTCATTCGTAACAACCAAGTAACCATAAGAAATCAAGGGCACATAAATCTTTATCAAACAGTGAGACATATAGGGTATGCCATCAACATATATCTCAATTAGTTTATCCCTGTTTCCTAACATTTAGCACTTAGATACATTTAACAATTGGATTCGTTATCATTTCTTTCGTTTGGTAGTACATCCTTGCATACCGATGTATTCAACAGTTCACGAGCTTGCACATGATAGAGTAAGCACAAGGAATCACCCTTTTTACAATCTCATATAGCATGGTGGCATGGAACTCAACTAGGACAATCAGAGAATAAAATCTTACGTCTCAACACATTAGAACAACCAATTCACATATGCTCAAGCAAGAAACTCATACCAAATGCTCGGACACCAACAAGGTGACTCTACAAAGATTAAAGTTAGCCATACATACCTCGATTTGGGATTTCCCCTTTAATTTTTTTTTATCACAAATCACCGGACCGTCTAGCACCGTCAATCTATTCCACAATGTGACATATTTCACTTAGAACTAGGATCCATAAAGATAACTCAAACTCATTTAGGCATTTTATCAAACACTAGGTGTTCTTTTAGATTAAATGGCCTCTTTTTAGTGAAGGATTACTCTAACTCATTTCCCTTTACTAGATTATGACTAGTTGGTTACATGCATGCAAAATTCCTACCCCCATCTTCATGAACTCACCTAACCATGTTTCATTTTAACAAAGATCTAGAAATTAAGGTTGATGGGGTAGAAGCTTACCTCTTATGGTGAAGAAAAGGGTGTCCTACTTGATTAGTTCCAAGCTTGAGTGATGAAGGAGGATCACTTTGATGAAGTTGGGACTTTCTCTCTCTAGAACTCTCTCTTCCCTCTCTCTATTTTGTTCACAAAATCTTTAAAATGGAAGGGGGTAACTGGGGGTCGGGTATAAAAATTAGAATTTTAAAAGTCCCGAAGCAGCAATGCAATCAGGAATGTAATCGCATTCCTGCTATGCGGTCCACATTCTTGTCGCATAAATGACCCTCAAATGGGCCAAAAGGAAAAGCAGACTTCCCAGGTATGCGACCACTATGCGATCCGCATACCTGTTATGCAATCTCATAGTGCGTCGCATAACTCCTGCCGCAAAAATCAAGGTGCGAGAATGCGACAACTATGCGGCCCGCATTCGAGAAATGCGGTCGTATTCTAGGCCGCATAGCTGTCCTCAAAATGGACAACAAATTGTCCAAGTATGCGACCACTATGCGATCGACATACCTGATCTGCGATCGCATAGTGGACCGCAAACCTGCGCAAATCTGGAAAATTTTATCCTTTAAGTCCCAGGGTACTTTTTACTTCACAAGGGTCCGTTTTAAGAATTTCTATAGTTACAACCACATGGGTACTCATTCTTGCATTTTTTTTAGAGTTAAAATTTTACGGGTCTTTGCAAGTTTCCAATATCTCGACCAATCTTTTCCTTAGAGCGAAAACAACGAACAAGGGCACGATATCACCTTCGTGCTTTACACTCTTCCTTACCAAGCATATGTATATCACTAACAACAAAGCAGGAAACATAAATATCGTCAAGAATAATGTTTAAACGAATATTCCAAATGAATCCAAATCACAACTTTCCAAGCCAACAATAGTTCAATAAACCCGCAAGAACCTTATTATTCAAGTATTTTAACAAATCTCACGAATGATCTACAACACAAGTATAGAATCTAGTATCTCAAGAATATCGGCCATAGCAATTTATTAATTATTACGCATAGTGATGACCCAATTAGGCACATCAATGTATTCTTAGAATTCCATCAAATTTGATCAAGTTATAATAAGTGAAGTCTTAGTTTCTATTATCTAATACTGTGTTAATAGTATCTAGGAGTCAAGTAAGGCATGAAGCAAGAAGGTTACATGATTTTACAAGACACAATTTATAACATAATTTACTTTCAAGCATGGTTAATTCTGCAACATGCATATATGCTCATCACCTCATATATGTATCACCCCCGCATGTAGCAAACAATGTCAAATGGTAGGAAAAATTCCCTCAACAAAGTTAGGCAAGACACTTCCTCAATTCGCTAACTCAATACTCAATTTAGCTTTTCCTTTAGCTATTCACCTCCGCTCGGCTCAATCTAGCCAAAAACGACTTAAATACATCACGTAATGCAAGGAAAAACAATTTCAATTTGTAAAGCTGTGATTTTTATACAATTCCTAAAAAGTCAATAAAAGTCAACTTCGGGCTTGCCCGGTCAAAACCTGGGTCCAAGAGTAGGTCTTGACTATCCATAGCCTCACGAGTTCAAATACGTATTTTGTTTTCAAATCAGAGTCCTATTCGACTCTCAAACCCCAAATTTTCATTTTTCAAAGTTTTGATAAAATCCCCAATTTTTCCCTAGATTCTCATGAATTTGATGTTAAATCTTATGTAAAATCATTAAACTGTCAAGACCCAACCTATGGGCCGCGACGGACACCCAGTACCTTACACAACCGAGTACCAACATAACATATCTTTCTTATCGTACTATCATGGATAAATTGTCCAAAAGGGCCGTCATGAGATAACCAAAATAAAACATAAGGGAATGCTAGACATAAGATGATCTAAGATGATATAGAAACTTATACATGTGACCTACGCGCCTATAAGGATGACATAATCATTTGTAAGCTCAAAAAATAGGCCGACAAGGCCATACAAGTATCCATATACCTGACATTTGTCTACAAGCCTCTAAGAGTACATAAACATCAAAAAGGTCGGGACAGGGCCCCGCCATACCAGTCAATGCATGTCCCAATCATACTGACCAAATAGGCAACTCCGGAGAAAGTGGAGTTCAGCAAAACCTTCTACTGAGCTGATAGCCTACTAAGAGGACTATCAACCTGTCTAATGGGACCTGCGGGCATGAAATGCAGCGTCCCCAAGAAAAAGGGACGTCAGTACGGATAAAGTACTGAGTATGTAAGGCAGAAAAAGCATAACTAAGAACAGTTATGTAAAGAGAGATGTAGGAGATACAACCTGTAGCATCTGAGTGCCTCTGAGAGATAGTGACATGAAATGCGTGATACATATATATACATAATCTTTTAAAAATATCCGCCTCTGTGGGCATCATCATCATCATCATATCATACCCAACAATCATAAGGCTCGGTAGAATCGTACCCAGCCACGTGGAGCTCGGTAAACCCAATTGATCAGTGGTTGCACAATAGGTACCGTACCCGACTGACTATAGCGCGACTCGGTAGAGTAAAATAAATAATGTATATAATGCATGCTGGACTCATGGAATAAGGCTCTAAACCTTTTACAGTGACGTAAGGTAGTTGCACCTTCGATTAAAATTATGGACATCATACCATCAATATGAACTTCACTAGGACTCAAGGATCATAGATAATTTCTCAGAATAACGTTTTAAGGAAAGAACAACATGGACCACCTTAGTTGCTAGGAGTAGATTCATTATGAAATAGCGTATCGTTTACGTTCGTTTCACTATAGATCAAGCCAAAAGAATGAAGGAAGAGCCTTAACATACCTTATCACAATCTTTCAACTCACCAAGTTGAACTCGCCTCTTCGCACCTTATCTACAAAAATGATAATAATACTATCATTAATTTACGAAAGGTACAACTATCACACAACGAACGACAAGCTTATTTTGTACAAAAACGGGTAGCATCTCCCCTATTATCCTTACTTCCTCAAATTTCAAGATAACACCAACAAAACAAGAACACAACAACAACAACAACTTATATACATTATTTTCCAGCCTTATATACACCACAAAATACTACAAAATAGCCCAACACATCGCAATCTTTTCATACACAAAACGACTACCGTAGTAGTGTCAAACAACCCAGAAATATAACGACGAATGACCAGACCACCACCCTACATCTATATGGTGTTTATCCACACCCTTACTTCTCCAAAACTCCACAAAACAGTAGTGAAATACGCAGCCCAACAGTAACACAAAAGAGTCCACAAAACAGTCCGCTACAAGTCAAATAACTCAAACTCACGGCTTCCGATCACCGTCCCGTGAGTTCTAACTATTAGAAAACACATTTATCAACATTCCTTGATATTTGAACACTTAAATAAATATATTAAACGTTTCTTAACTATGAAGTACCTTCCAAAACTCTAACAACAAAGAAAAAAGAGAGGCGGTATAATGACACTTACGTCATAGGGATCGTTTTGATGTTATCGCTTCTCGTTTCGAAACCCTAGAAGAGAGCTTAAGGATATGTTTATGGGTGTTCTCTGGTCGTGGTATGCTGAAAATGAAGAGAAAACCGACCTAAGACACATATATATCAACTTTGGAAAAGACAAAGAGGTGCTAGCTTGGCACCCTAGCGTTGGCCCATCTTCCGCCGCTTATATCTTTTTATACGGATGTCGTATGAACAAACGATTAAGAGAGTTGGAAACTAAATTCTAAGACCTTAAATTTGGTATATAATATGTCCCAATAAGACCTCATAAAACATACAAAATGTATTGCTCAAAAAGCTTTAGTGACCCACATGCTTGTCACTTATGATGTCTGCGTAGTCTCGCGAAACTGCAAATATCTCTCTACTCCTATGTCATATCGATGAAAAGTTTAATTTTTTGGAAAATAGACTCGTAGATATTCAATTTGGTAGGTAGATCATACCCTAATTCAAAGTATATTGGGAGAAAAGCTCAGATACATTTGTCCTAAGTTTCAACAAATTTATGAATGTAACTTGTGAAGACCTTTGCCAACTTTTGTTCCACAACTTGCTTGACTTCAAAGCGTAGCACACAACTATCATATGACAAACATAAATCATAGAATAACCTCCTTATCATGTAATGAACCATAGTCTCACCCTAAAGTACATGTTATAACATTCCAAACTCGTCTACTTTCGACGAAACTTATTTTCTTCAATTGGTTTAGCTTCTAAGCTTTCCAACCCTCTCGGTACTCGTTATTCATGATCTTAAATATTTGTAACCTCCAAGGTAACATGATTAACTTACTTTATGTGCTTCCAAATATAATCTTATTTATGAGCTTACGTCAGTTGACTTACGACGTACTCTCACGTACGAAAACATGGGGTGTAACAGAAATATAGTTGTGAATCGATTAGAGGTACTTACCCAATGATTTGGTATGAAACTCCCTTCACAAAATCGCTTCCCATCGAAGCTAAGGTTCAAAATATAACAAAATGAAGCTAAGTCTCAGAATTCTCAGCTATTTGCAGGCTACAGATGTCGCATTTGTGACATGGGGTTTGCAAATGCGAACAACTCATCGCAAAAGCGAATTAGAAGATTTCCTGCTGAGATCACATTTGCGACCAAAGTACCGCAAATGCGAATAACCTGCATATCGCAAATGCAAGAAATAAATATCTTCGCAAATTCAATGTCTGCCTCAGCAGCTTAGCTTGGCAAATGCGAGACTGCTTTGCAATTGCGATAGTCGCATCTGCGACAAAAAAAGATAGCAAATGTGATGACACCAGTACCAACACTCAAAAATCATGAAAGATCATTCCGAAACTCACCCAAACCCCCGAGGCTCCAAACAAACAATGAACCTAGGGGTAGAAATACAACACGAACTCGCTCGCGTGATCAAATTATCAAAATAACCTCTGAAATCACAAATCGGACGCCAAAACGCATGAAGATCAAAGTAAACTTCAAGAACTTCTAGAATCACAACCAAGCGTCTGAATCATATCAAATCAACTCCAAATGTCACCAAATTTTGCAGACTAGTTCTATATGACAAAACGAACCTACTCAAGTCTTCAAATAACGCATAACAACCTCTAAACGATGAATCACAACTCAAGTCAAAATCAATGAATGAACTTTGGTACTTCAACTTCTACAACCGATGTCGAAACCTATCAAATCACGTCTAATTGACCTCAAATTTTGCACACATGTCACGTTTGACATTATAGACCTACTCCAACTTCTGGAATCAAAATCCGACCCCATCAAAAAGTACACTCCCACTCAAACTTCCCAAAAACCAAACTTTCGGCATTTCAAGACCAATTCGACTACGGACCTCCAATTACAATCCGGATGCCTTCCTAAGTTCAAAGTCACCCAACAGAGCTAATGTAACTAACAAAACTCAATTTCGAGATCCAATGCTAAAAGTTCAAACTTGGTCAACTCTTCCAACTTAGAGCTTAAATCTTGAAGTTCATTCTTCCAAATCGATTCTGGATAACTTGAAAACCAACACCGACGATTTACGCAAATCATAATACATCATGCGGAGATACTCGAGCCCTAAAACTACCGAGTGAAGTGCAGATGCTCGAAACGACCAGTCGGGTTGTTACATCCTCCACCACTTAAACACAGGTTCACCCTCGAACGTGACAAGAGTCGTTCCAGAGCTATCAAATCACGGTGTAACCTTACTATGCATATACCCAGGGGTGATCCCATGTCACCCTGCTCCATATAATCCTGCCAACGCAACATAACTAGAGATCCTTATTTCAAACTTGGTCGTTAACATTAGACCCTAATCTCCAACATCCAGAATTCATTACAAGCCCTGAATCTCACATCTACACACTGTATAAACCTGAATAAGCTGTAGTAAGTCATAACCACAACCTAAGATGTAATCATATGATATTCCCCATCACTCAGATATTCACAACAGTAACTATTGACCACCATGGCTGCCCAATAACAAATTTGGTACCAGTACCTCATATCAATTAGATCCTCAACAGTATTTAGTATTATTCTTCAAAACCTTCCTCATCCCAATACAATAGTGCAAACCTCAAGTCTAGAAAACTCATCTCAGCCAATACAAGTAGCCCCGCTAACAAGTATCAACAATAATCATATGGAGCCTCACATCACACGGTCCCTGAACACCATTAAGTAATAATTCAGGCATGACATACAATAGTAAGAGAATTGAGTAAGAAGACTACTAAACAAGTTAAGCAGGTAGGGAAATTTTAGAATTTTCCTATGAACTATTTTCAATAAGGTGAAAGCAAAACTACAGGAAGTAAGCATCATGAGTTACATTTCATCACAGTACTGTTGCAGCGTGCGACTCGATCCCATCATATCAATCCATATTGGATACCCATCGAGCCATAATACTCGGGCCCACTGATCACATGTGCGTCAATATCAAGAACAATAGAGTGCACAAAAATATAAATATGGGAAAA
Organism: Nicotiana paniculata; assembly: GCA_005239505.1. Classification (NCBI taxonomy): domain Eukaryota; kingdom Viridiplantae; phylum Streptophyta; class Magnoliopsida; order Solanales; family Solanaceae; genus Nicotiana; species Nicotiana paniculata. The sequence continues at coordinate 64,634 of ML313745.1, forward strand.
TATTAGGAATAAAGAATACTGAGAAAGACAAGCACAACTATGATGCAAAAAACAAATCAACATCACGAAGGTCATCTTGCATGTAGAGCCATGAGGCCTAAACTGAATTAGAATATATGTGTGGAGAACCATGTGACCCTCCCAACCCATCATAGCATAATAAGGAACGCATAACACAGACTAAGGCACGAATAACATCTATTCCGCCCGACGATATACCTGTGGTAGCAGCAGCGCACGAGCAAGCAAATCTGATCCGATACAGATTACACATCCTCGTTGGGCCTACCAATGGGCCACTAAAAATCAACTTCGATCATCACCGAGTGGACAAATAACCCTCCAAAAGTCCACAATGACATAACCATAACACACATCATCATCTGGCTAGCTTTGGCCATATTTCACAGTCCACAATCACGAAACAATCTGTTTCCGAGAACTCCCAGTCTCCCAATCTATAGAACACACGAATCACCCCACCTGATCCCAACTCCACTGCCCAAATATCTAACACATATCTCGTTTATGGTCATCCAACGAGGAATACTTCTATAATTCTTCCATGCCACATAACAAAATCTGAATCTCAGCAGTCGACTAACCAGGCGAGCTCCGCAATATCAATGATGCATCCGTAAGTCAAAACACAATGCGCCTTCTGAAATGCACACCCTTCTCAAGCAATACCAAATAGGAATATCATCCATCTAGACATCTGAAACCATTCGTGCTGTCTAAGAATTCATGACCTTCCCTTCAAAACTGAACTGTGACCTTGCACATGCAAAACCCAATCCCGATCAGTCAGAAACCTTCTAATTGATCTCATCCAGGAGGAAATCCCAAAACACAACATGTTCCTCACACCAGTAGGAAATATTCACCTCGAACCGTGATAGAAATCATCGAGAACCCTTTGGAACTCGTTTGCACATAACCAAGCTATCAGAATCGAATTCCTCTAACTCAACCAAGCAACGCAGTTGCCCAAAACCCATGAGCATTGCCACGAAACACCTCTGGAGACCCACCAGATCATAAGTACCTAAAGAACCGATCATATCATTACCGTTTTGATCCAATTTACTATCAAACCGCACTGTTTCCTCCGAGTTCCTTCCAAATTACCCTCAAGTTGATACCCCTCCTTGCGAGAACACCATGATCCTTACCCTAAAGATCTCCATAAGAGATTCTAGCATAAAAACTACACCGCCCTAAGGCCCATAAGCCGATGCATTTCCTCTTAGCACCCCAAGGTACTACAACCGAGACACCAATTCTGAAGAGACCTTCTGTGAATCTAAAGCTGTTTCTCCAATACTTAGTCTTCCTGATACTGAAATGCATAATACACAATGATATAGAAATACCGCGAGCCTCGACACCATCCAATGTAAATCTTAAATTCTAGCTTTAACTACTTTGCCATCACTTAATCTTCCTAAGTCTGAACTCATCAATAAGGCATAAGAGTCAAATTCATTCCACAACTAAACAACATGGAAAACCTTCCAATATAGTCACAACTCGAGACCATACGTCACATCAAGATAGAAATCAAGCACCCATTAGTCCTGTTTACACCTCAAGCAAACTCTTCTCTTCACATTCAAGCCATCTGAACACAACCTGCAGTCACATACTACTCATCATTTAGTCAGCCAACCACTCACCGACCACAAATTCCACTCATAAGGACACAACTGAACGTATAAGTCCAAAAGCACATACACACACAACCAAAATTCCCGTCATCAAGCCGCCGTCAAAACCCGGACTCAAGTCCTCTATATTGACCCATCATCAACACACATAAATCACATCTCAGACCTCTTCATTGGAATCACAAGCCGTCGATACTCAGCCGATAGAGAGCTCTCACATACGCATACGAATGCGTGGAAGGAATTCAAATACGCTTCAAGCTGGATCAATGCCGCACGATAAGGAAGGAAAGATGGGAAGCTTATCCTAAATGTCTTGTAGCCTCTCGAAGATAGGTATGGACGTCATCATACCGATCCGTAAGACTTTACAAGACACTTGTTCATGACTCGTAGAACCTATGAACCTAGAGCTCTGATACTAGCTTGTCACGACCCAAAAATCACTAGTCGTGATGGCACCTAACTCGACCCGCTATTAAGCCAACTAACAGACAATACCAGCCAAATGAAATTATAGGAAAATAGTGAAGAATTATCTGAACCTTAACAAATTAACCCAAGAACTGGTAGAACGAATCACGAGCTTCTATGATTTGGAATTTACAAAGTTGATACAAATAATTACACGATCTGTTTGAAAGTTACATAAACAGATTAACAAAATCTAAAGCTACCAAGGAAAAGTGGCAACTATATTCGGAATGCACGAACATCTTCAGGAGCAGCTCCCGACATTACCAGCAGCTCCGCTCCAAAAATCTGCACGCAAGGTGCATAAGTGTAGTATGAGTACAACCGATCTCATGCACCCAATGAGTATTTTGTCTAACCTTGCCGAAGTAGTGACGATGCTTTTTAGTTAAAAGATGCCACTAATAAATTTTTTAATGTAAACTAACAATAGAACTATACTACAGTTTAACAGCATAGAGCACGCGAAACGAATGTACAAAGCAATAACAGAGTACTAGAAGAGATCACAATTCAACAGTTTCCAATATCTTGACCAATGTTTTCCTTAGAGCGCAAACCAATGAATCACAATAATCACCTCAAAACTTCCATAGTTTGAGAAATATACTCAAGACATCAAATCCAACGGCACGACAACACTCTTCGTGCATTTATCTCATCCTCACCAAATATGCATAAAACAGTACCAACCGAATGGCAGAAATGTCGATAACAGAAATTACAAAGTAGGAAAATACGCAAGTAGAAAAAAAGAACGAGGATGTATGTAAGGGCATCAGTAACAGATTAGGCGGAAAGCATAGAGGTAATGACAACAATTAGGAAAAGGAATATAACTTCAACTAACTAGCATAGTGGGGAAATAAATATAGTTATAACGAATAAGAGGGGAACCCATGATCATTATGAGTTAACAAGTAGAAGAATGAATGACTAACATGGTGGAAGGCATGTGCTAAGTGCAACAATTAGATACGTCAAATATGTAATTATGACATCAGGAAGTAGGAACAATATTTGCAAGTTTAGCAAGTACAAGGCATGAGCAACATAATAACAAATATGATAGAGAAATAGAACCGGGCATTAACGACAAGTCACATAAGAACCATAAATACGACATAGACAGCTCAATTTAAAGGCATAAACATAACAATAGGAAAATATATCACAATATAATGCATGTTCCTCGTTCTCACCTGCACGGAAACACCCATCGTGCCATGAACTCATGATAAAGCATGATAATATAAATGAAATGACACAACATCACCCTTCGTTCTTTTACTCACAAATGATATGGCACGACATCACCCTTGGTGCTTTTACTCTCAAATAATATGGCACGACATCACTCTCCGTGCTTTACACTCTCCCTCACATGATAATGTATATACAAGGGCACGACATCACCCTTCATGCTTTATGCTCTTCCTTACCAAGCATATGTATATCAATGACAATAAGGAAGGAAGCATAAATAACGTCAAGGAGGTGTTTAAATGAATATTTCAAATGAATCCCAATCATAACTTTCCAAGCCAACAATAGTTCAATAAACCCTCAAGTACCTTATTATTCACGTATTTCAACAAATCTCACAAATAATCTACGACACAAGTATAGAATCTAGTATCTCAAGAATATAGGCCATAACAATGTATTAATGATTATGCATAGTGATGACCGAATCAGACACATAAATGTATTCTCAGAATTCCATCAAATTTGATCAAGTTATAATAAGTTAAGTCTTTGTTTCTAACATCTAATACTATGTTCTTCGTATCTAGGAGTCAAGGAAGGCATGAAGCAAGAAGGTCACGTGATTCTACACGACACAATTTATAACATAATTTACCCCCGAGCATGGTTAACCCTGGCACATACATATGTGCTCATCACTTCATATATGTATCCTCCCCGTATGAATCAAACAATGTCAAATAGTATAAGAAATTCCCTCAACAAAGATAGGCAAGACATTACCTCAAATCGGCGAACACAATATTCAATTTAGCTTTTCCTTTACAAATTCACCTCCACTCGACTAAATCTAGCCAAAGACGACTTAAATACATCACGCAATGCAAGGGAAAACAATTTCAATTAATAAAGCTGTGGTTTTTATAAAATTCCTAAAAAGTCAACAAAAGTCAACACTGGGCTTGCCCCATCAAAACTCGGGTCCGAGGTAGGTCTTGATTACCCATAGCCTCACGAGTCCTAATATGTATTTTGTTTTCAAATCCGAGTCCTATTCTACTCTCAAACCCCAAATTTACATTTTTCAAAGTTTTGACAAAATCCCCAAAAGTTTCCCTAGATTCTCATCAATTTGATGTTAAATCTTATGTAAAATCATGAAATGTAGTTGAGAATTGATTATAGGTATTTACCAGATGATTTGGCATGAAAATCCCTTCACAAAATCGCCTCCCATCAAAGCTAGGGTTCAAAATATAACAAAATAAAGTTAAGTCTCGAAATTATCAGCTATATGTAGGCTGCAGATGCCGCATTTGCGACATGGAGTTTGCAAATGCGAACCTCGCAAATGCGAACAAATCATCGCAAAAGCGAACTAGAAGATTTCCTGCTGAGGTCGCATTTGCGGACAAAGTACCGCAAATGCGAACAACCTACATATTGCAAATGTGAGAAATACCTTCGCAAATGCAAAGTCTGTCTCAGCAGCCCAGCTTCGCAAATGCGAGACTGCTTCACAATTGCGATAGTTGCATTTGCGACAAAAACATCGCAATTGCGATGACACCAGTACCAGCACTCAAAAATCATGAAAAATCATTCCGAAACCAATCCGAAACTCACCTTAGCCCCCGAGGTTCCAAACCAACCATGCACCCAGGTCTAGAAACACAACACGAACTCTTTCGCGCGGCCAAATCATCAAAATAACCTCTAAAAGCACGAATCAGATTCCAAATCGCATGAAGATCAAAGTAAACTTCAAGAACTTCTTGAATCCCAACCAAGCATCCGAATCATATCAAATCAACTCCAAATGGCACTAATTTTGCACAAAAGTTATATATGATGAAATGAACCTACTCGAGGCCTCAAATCACGCATAACAACTTCAAAATGATGAATCACACCTCAAGTCAAAATCAATGAACTTTAGAACTTTAACTTTTGCAACTGATACCGAAATCTATCAGATCACGTCCAATTAACCTCAAAGTTTGCACACAAGTCACATTTGACATTACATACCTCCTTTTGGTCAAACTTCTCAAAAATCAAACTTTTGCCATTTCAAGACTAATTCGACTATGGACCTCCAAATGACAATCCAGACGTCCAAAATCACCCAATGGAGCTAACGGAACTAATGAAACTCCATTCCGAGATCCAATGCTAAAAGGTCAAACTTGGTCAACTCTTCCAACTTAGAGCTTAAATCTTTTAGTTCATTCTTCCAAATCGATTCCGGATAACTTGAAAATCAGCACTGATGATTTACGCAAATCACAATACATGATGAAGAGATACTCGAGCCCTCAAACTGCTGAGCGAAGTGTAGATGCTCAAAATGACTAGTCAGGTCGTTACAAGATGGCTGCGATCCACGTGGCTGTGAGGCAGCTGGACTGTATGTCAGACATATAGTCCAATGGCCCTGTGATAGAGGACCTAGTGTTTGGATGAAAGTGTAGGGATCGTGATGTTATGGAAGCTCAATATAGCCGTGTGGTGGACGATAAGACATAGGAATATCTGAAGAGGGTGGAAAAGAGGGAGTATTATTATCCCCAGATTCTACCCTCCTATTTCCCTTCCTAGCCTTTTCTCGACCCCGAGAACTAGTAGGGTCATTGTTACCTTGACCCTCTCCTGCCATCTGCATAATATAATACAAATTTATATTGAAACATATAAGAAACTAGTTATAAAATGAGAGTGCTTTAAAAAACCAACTTTTTAATCCTAGTCGGTGTATTGTTCCTCGTCCGATAATTCTTCGTCCTCAGTTGTTTGAATTTTATCAGTTGATTCTTCGTCCTCATTTTCTATAATTGCTATTTCATTTATATAAACTTCTTCCAATATGCGTTCAGGATGTTCCAAATCATTGTCTAACTGATCGTCCGCTATTTGGTGAACACTGGAGATATTGTTTTTGTGATGACCCGACAGGTCATCTTATGATTTAACCTAATTCTGTGATCCGAAACCTTAAAAAGTCATGTTTTAACCTTCCTCAATTTTCATGCACAATCCGGACGTCTTTTCGGAAAGCTTTTATGTTAAAACTGATAAAAATAAGAAATTTTGCCTAAAACCTCATTTGAGTTGACTTCGGTCAACATTTTTGATAAACAGACCCAAATTCGTTTCCGGCGATCCCGATGGGTCTGTATCGTGAATTGTGACTCCAGATTCTGGGTAGTATATATATATATATATATATATTTTTTTTTCGGGTTCATTTTCACTCGTTATAGCTTATTTTTTGTTAATCACTGAAAATGTAAAAGAATTGGCTAATGATTCTCTAATGTGGCTTGCACAGCAAGTGCAATGTTAGGCGCTATCACAGTCCCGATGAAGGGAATTTCGGGTTGTGACAAGTTGGTATCAGTGCACTAGGTTGCCTAGGTCTCACAATTCACAAACGAGCTTAGTAGAGTCTGGGGGATCAGTACAGAGACGTCTGTACTTATCTCCAGAGGATATGAAGTTTAGTAACATATTTCACTTCTATTCTTCTCTGTCGTGCGATTTTGATTTCTCAATTGTGATTAAACTCTTCTATGCTTATTCTCTCGCAGATTACGATAATGCGTACTGCTTCTTCAGCTGAGCAGCAGCCAGATCCTCCAGTAGCAGTTCCTACGAGGGATGAGGTCGAGGTCGTGCTAGAGGCCGAGGTAGGGGTAGGGCTCAACCTAGAGTTCGAGCAGCAGCCCCAAGAGTGGAGCCTCGAGTAGATTTCAACAAGGAGGTTCCAGCCCAGATTGTTCCTGTCGGACCAGCTCAAGTCTCGGAGGGGTTCATTTCCACCCTAGTACTTCAGGATACTTTGGTCTATTTGGTGGGCCTTATGGAGAGTGTTGCCCAGACTGGCACATTTTCCACAACGCCGGCCATCTCTCAGGCTGGAGGAGGAGCCCAGACTCCTGCTACTCACACTCCAGAGTAGATGGCTCCCCAGTATCAGACTCTAGCAGCTCATCCAGTTAGAGTAGTTCAGTCGGTTGTTGCGGCACAGACCGGTGATGGGTTAGCTATGTCTTTTGAGGCTTTGTGGAGATTGGATAGGTTTACCAAGATATTCCCTATTCATTTTAATGGTGCTATTTCAGAGGATCCCATGAGTATCTTGACAGCTATCATGAGGTGCTTCAGAACATAGGTATACTGGAGACCAATGGTGTCGACTTTGTTGCATTTCAGATGTCTGGTTCCGCCAAGAAATGGTAGAGAGATTATTTGTTGACCAGACGAGCTAGGTCGCTTGCTCTTACTCGGGACCAGTTCTCCCAAATCTTCCTAGAGAAGTTTCTGCCTATCACATTGAGAGAGGAGCCTCGTCGTCAGTTCGAGCATCTCCCGTAGGGCAGTATGACTGGTATTCAGTACGAGACCCGTTTTATGGATTTGGCCCATCATGCTCTTGTTCTACTTCCTATTGTGAGAGAGATAGGGTAATGAGGTTTATTGAGGGACTTGCTCAGCCTATTAGATTGTAGATGGCTAAGGAGATTGGGTGTGAGATATCTTTTCCGACGGCTGCCAATGTCGCCAGGCGAGTTGAGATGATTCTTGGACAGGGAGGTTAGGGGTATGACAAGAGACCTCGCCATTCCAGTGGGTTGAGCGGTGCCTCGTCCGGAGGCAGGGCACTTTTGGTAGAGGCTATCCTCCCAAGACATTTCATTTAGCGCTTCAGGCATCCCACGGTGCTTCAGGGAGTCGTGGTCCTTATGTGCCTCATTTTGGACAGCCAACCTACAATGCATCCCCAACTCCTATCAGTGCACCTCTATTGTTATATCCCGCATTTCGTACGTAAAAGTTTCATTGTAAGTTAATCGACGTAGAATGGGGATGAGATTATCTTGAGGTTAAAAGAATTTATGCTATTTATAATAAGCGATAAGTAAGTGCTGTGGAGATTAAAGAGTAAACGAATCAAAGAAAGTGAGTTTTGTCGAAGTTTGTCGATATGGGATAAAATACGATTCAGGCTACAATACCCGGTACTTATGGACTAGTGCCATACAAGGTACTACATGACTATGATAGTATGGTACATAAAGTGTATTAAGAATGAGTAGTATTTTAAGTAATTTGAGATAATTCATAATTATATGGGTAGCTGATTAATTATTGGGTAATTAATTAAAAAGTGGGATAAGATTTAACTCTCCCCCCAACGTGGAAATCATCCCTTCCTATTTAAATGACTAAGTATTAAAGGTAACAAGGTGTCACACTTTGAGAAAGAAGTGTGACACCAAGATTAATTATGTGGGGCCACCTAAAAATGTTAAGAATTCCAACAAACCTTTCCATAGCATCAGTAACGTCCTTTTATAAGGAGCGTCATTCAAACCTCTCATTTCATAGTTACTTAAGGAAAAGTTTCAGCCAAGATGGTCTTTTCATGATCAATGTTATTGCTTCGGGCTTTTCATATAACTTGTTCCGTGTTTTGTCGCAATTAACGCGTGTTAGAAGATTGTCAAGAGAATCGACTCAGGTATGTTAAGGCTATCCCTTCTTTCTTTTTGGCATGATCCAAATGATACAGACGAAACGAGCAAACACACAACTTTCTTAAACGACTCTATTCATAGAAATACTAGGGGCCTCTATGTTCTTGATTCCCCATGTGACATATTATTATATCTTCTGTTCATGGGTCTCAGAATAAAACGCAGTTGATAAAGTTTATCCGAAAGGAATATTGAGATTATTAACATATTTTCATGCATTTTATTCAATTATACATGTACATTGACCCATGACCAGATGGCGTGATATACACGTATTTATATGTATATGGGATATGTGAAAAGGTTACGGCGTTATATACGCAGCACCACCTAATCAGTTGGTATATGTTGATGATGTTGCCTATAGTGGACGAGACGATATGATGGGATACCCTCGAAGGCTTGATGATGTTATTTAAACCTATACCTATGCATGACACGACATTTATACGCAGGTGTTTGACATTATAAATGTTTCAGAATTTACAAAGTTATTCAGACTTACAGGTGGATTTCTTCATTTCATGTTTCATCTATGTATTTTATGTATTGATTTTCATGCCTTATATAATCAGTACATTATTCATACTGATGCCCTATTTCCCTGGGCCTGCGTTTCATGCCCGCAGGTGCAGGTAGGCAAGCTGACGATCCCCCTTTTTAGGATCCTTGATCAACAAGAGTTGGCGTGCTCCACTTGACTTGGAGTTGCTTTTGATTTTGGTACGATATGTTTGTATACATATATGGGTATGAAGTGGCCCAGTCCCGTCCTTGTACACTTGTATTTTCTATTAGAGGTCTGTAGACAGTTATGTGTAGTTGGATAGTATGAGGCCTTGTCGGCTTCCAATTTTGGATATATAAATATAGCAGCCTTGCCGGCTAGCCCACTATATTTTGCATGTTTATGTACATATGTATTTTGGATAGGTTTCCCTCACGTATGTTATTCATGTTTATATCTTAAGACGCATGCTTAAGGATGTTCGATAAGTAGGACTCGGACACCTGTCACGGCCCATCGGTTTGCATCGTGACAAAAGTGGTATCAGAGCAGTTCTGTCCTACGGTTGTCTACAAACCGTGTCTAGTAGAGTCTTGTTTATGGGTGTGTTGTGCACCACACTTATAAACAGGAGGCTACAAGACATATAGGATGTTATCCTCTCTTCTTATCTTAGATCGTACGATATAAGAATTTATGTTCCTAACGATATGTTACATTTTCAACGATGCCTCCAAAGACTACAACCGCCCCAGAAGGGAAAGTCCGTGGCTGGTGAGATTACTAGTCGAGCGCCACGAGTTACCAGGGCTTGGGGAGAGTCTCATAGTGAGATTCCATCTTAGATTTGACATAGCCCGCCCTCTCCAGGAGAGCTCCGAGGGGCACCAGCTCCAGCGCTCGCCCTTGTATGTTCAGCCCCTCAGCCAGATGCACCGGGTGAGGAGATGAGAGGTGATATTCAACTATTAACTCGATTAGTAGCCACATAGGCTTGGCTTCAGGAAGTAGGTATTGGTCATGTAGATAGGCCCGTCAGTGTGAGGGTTCATGAATTTATTAACTTAGACCCTCTGATATTTACGGGGCAGATCCAAACAAAGATCCTCAGGTATTTATTGATAGAATGCAGAGGACGTTGAGGGTAATGAAGGCCACTGCGACTGAGTCAGTTGAGCTAGCTTCCTATAGACTCCAAGATGTTGCAGTTAATTGGTACGAGTCTTGGGAATTGTCCAAAGGTGAGGATGCCCCTCCAACGGTACGGCAAGAGTTTACAGAAGCTTTTATTTGTCATTATCTGCTACCAGAGCTTAGACGGGACAGAGTTGATAGGTTCTTGACCCTTCGGTAGGGTAACATGAGTGTTTGAGAATACAGTCTTCAATTTGATTCGTCGGATATGTATGCTCCCACTATGGTATCTAAGATGGAGGATCAGGTTCATCGATTCCTGATGGGACTAGAGCTGCACTTGCTTAACGATTTTATGTCAGTCTCACTTCAACCAGACGTGGATATTTCTCATATTCAGGCATACACTCAGGGTGTAGAGGAACATAAACAGAAGCAGAGGGCCGATCATGAGCATGATAGGGACCAGAATAAGAGAGCAAGGTCTTAGGGGTCCTTTTGGTGAGTTTCAAGGTGGTCAAAGACCACAATACCCGAGGTATCCAACCCAGTCATCAGCTAGCGCACCCCTTCAGTTTGCCGGTAAGAGATTTGATTGTTTTGCATATTCAGGGCCTGGTCAGAATTCCAGGGCTTTAGATTCTCAGTATAGGGGTGAGTCAAGTAAGATTAGACCGCCCTTTCCACGATGTACTCAGTGTGGTAAACAACATGCCGAGTAGTGCCGTATGGGGTTGGGTGTTTGTTATACTTGTGGTTATCCGGGCCACGTTATGAGGGACTACCTGACGAGAGGTGATTCAAGTATAGCTCAGTCAGCAGGATCTGTAGCTGGTTCATCATCATCAGTACGCCCCCCTGGGAAAGGTTCACAAGTACCAATGTGTCGTGGTAGAGTTAGAGGCGGAGCATCTAGCTCGAGTGGTCCTCAGAACCGCATTTATGCATTAGCAGGACGACAAGATCAAGAATCATCACCTGATGCTGTTACAAGTATATTATCAGTCTTCTCATATGATTTATATGCACTGATTGACCCAGGTTCCACCTTATCATATATTACTTCGTTGGTTGCTAGTAAGTTTGGAATAAAACCTGAATTGGTTAAACCTTTTGAGGTGTCTATACCTGTTGGGGACTCAGTGGTAGCTAAGCGAGTATATATGGGTTGTATAATAGTGGTTCTTAGTCGATCTACCGTAGCGGACCTAATCGAGTTAGATATGGTAGAATTTGATGTTATAATGGGTATGGATTGGTTGGCTTCTTGTCTTGCCGACGTTGATTGTAGATCAAATATAGTATGATTTAAATTTCCAGGGGATCCCATTTTGGAGTGGAAAGGTAATACGACGTTGCCAAGAGGTAGATTTATTTCCTATCTCAAGGAAAAGAAGATGATCAAAAAGAGCTGTATTTATCATTTAGTTCGGGTTCAGGATGTGGAAGTAGAGTCAACAACCATTCAGTCCATCCCTGTGGTTAATGAGTTTCTGAATGAGCTTCCAGGTCTTCCGCCAGAGCAAGAAATTGAGTTTGCTATTGACCTACTACAAGATAATCATCCAATATCTATTCCTCCCTATAAAATGGCCCCTTCAGAGCTAAAAGAGTTGAAGGAACAACTAAATGACTTACTTGAGAAAGACTTTATCAGACCCAGTACATCACCGTGGGGAGCACTTGTGTTATTTGTGAGGAAGAAAGATGGTTCCTTACGGATGTGTATTGATTATATACAGTGGAATAAGGTAACGATCAAGAATAAGTACCCGCTCTCGATGATTGATGATTTATTTGATCAGTTGCAAGGTGCCAAGTGTTTCTCAAAGATATACTTGAGGTCCGAGTACCATCAAGTAAGGGTTAATGAGAAAGATATTCCGAAGACAACATTCAGGACCAGATACATGCACTTTGAGTTTCGTGTTACGTCATTCGGTTTGACCAATGCCCCAGTATTCATGGATTTGACGAACCGTGTGTTCAATACCTTTTTAGATCTGTTCTTAATTGTATTTATCGATGATATATTGGTGTATTCTCGTTCAGAGGCTGAGCATGCTGATCATTTGCATACTGTGCTTAGAGTTCTACAAAAAGGCAAGTTGTATGCAAATTTCTCTAAATGTGAATTCTGGTTGAACTCTGTAGCTTTCCTTGGGCATATAATTTCGAGTGAAGGTATCCGATTTTATACACGAAAGATTGAGGTAGTAAAGACTTGGACTAGACCCACAACACCGACGGAGATCCATTTTCTCGGTCTGGCAGATTATTACAGGAGATTTGTAGAGGGATTTTGTTCCCTTTCAGCACCTTTGACAACGTTGAATCAGAAGGGAGCAAAGTTTCAATGGACTGATGCTTGTGAATGGAGTTTTCAAACATTGAAGGACAGATTAATTTCAGTACCATTTTATGACCGATGATTATGTTATCTACTGTGACGCCTCGGGCATTGGATTGGGTTGTGTACTGATGCAACATGGTAAGGTTGTAGGTGCTTCTAGACAACTAAGAAAACACGAGAAGAATTACCCAACCCATGATTTAGAGTTAGCCTCAGTGATTCATGCACTAAAGATGTGGAGGCACTACTTGTATGGCATTCATGTTGATATCTATACGGATCATAAGATCCTCCAGTATATCTTCAAGAAAAAGGAATTGAATTTACGACAAAGGAGATGGTTGGAGTTGCTTAAATATTATGATGTTGATATTTTATACCATCCGGGGAAGGCGAACGTGGTAGCCAACGCCCTCAGTAGATCTATGGGTAGGCTATCATATTTACAACCAGAGAAGAGGAGAATAGCCCATGAGCTTCACCAGCTAGCTAGTCTTGGAGTTTGGTTACTGGACTCAGGTGATATTGGAATTACTATTTAGGATATGGCAACATCCTATTTAGTAACTGAACTAAAGGAACGCCAGTACAAGGATCCTGTGTTAGTTCATTATAGGGATATAACCCCTCAGAAGGAGAAGGCACCATTTGAGGTTACAGAAGATGGGGTCCTCAGATATCGAGGACGATTATGTGTCCCTAATGTTACAGGGCTGCATCGGCAGGTCATCGGAGAAACTCATTATTCTCGTTATTCTATCCATCCAGGAGAAACAAAGATGTATCATGATATCGGGGAAATATATTGGTGGGAAAAAATGAAAAAGGATATAACAGAATTTGTTGCTCAGTGCTCTAACTACCAGCATGTCAAGATCGAGCATAAAAAACCCAGTGGATTATTGCAGGCTATGGAGATTCTGACTTGGAAATGGGAAGTAATCAATATGGATTTCATCATAGGTTTACCTCGTACCCAGCGTAAGTTCGATTCTATATGGATGATTGTTGATAGGCTTACAAAATCAGACAATTTTTTGCCCGCTAGGACTACATATTCCACAGAGGATTATGCAAGGCATTATATTAAGGAGATAGTACGACTGCATGGTGTCTTTGTATCTATTATCTCGGATAGAGGGGATCAATTTATAGCTAACTTCTGGAGGTTCTTCCAAAAAGGATTGGGGACTCAGGTAAGTCTTAGTACAATATTTCATCCCCAGACAGATGGACAAGCTGAGCGTACTATTCAGACACTTGAGGATATCTTACGAGTGTGATAGACCTCAACGGTAGCTGGGATGATCATCTGCCTCTTTATGAGTTCGCATATAATAATAGCTACCATTCTAGTATTCAGATGGCTCCATATGAAGCTCTTTACAAACGGAAATGTAGGTCACCTATAGGGTAGTTCGATGTCGGGGAAGCTACATTAGTAGAACCAGAATTGGTACAATAGGAAATCGAGAAAATTAAGCTGATACAGGAAAGGCTATTAACAACTCAAAGCCGTCAGAAGTCTTATGCAAATAATCGACGGCGAGACTTGGAGTTTCAGGTTGAGGATTGGGTATTCCTAAAGGTATCACCAATGAAAGGTGTTATGAGGTTTGGAAAGAAAGGAAACTTAGCCCTCAATACATTGGATCATATAGGATCATGCGCAAGGTAGGCCAGGTATCATATGAGTTAGACTTGCCTTCAGACTTGGAGTCTGTACATCCAGTCTTTCATGTGTCTATTCTCTGTAAATTTATTGGAGATCCTTCCATAGTTGTGTCAGTTGACGATGTTCAGGTCATAGAGCAACTATAATATGAAGAAATTTCAATTTCTATACTATGTAGATAGGTTCGAGGATTGAGGACTAAAGACGTAGCTTCGGTGAAAGTACTTTGGAGAAACAACAATGTGGAAGAAATGATTGGGAGGCCGAAGAAGACATGAAGTCTAGATATCCTCACTTATTTCCTCTTGTAGAGAAGGGTCCGACTGATACATTAAAATCTTAAGGTACGTGTACAGATTCTCCTGTTAGTTATTGTCATTGGTCGTGTGAGGCCATTGTCATTATCGTTGATTGTGGTCCTATGTGGCGTTGAATTATTGAGTTCTACAGGAAGAGTTGGTAGTAGTATTGTTACAAAGGCGACTCTGTCAAAGATTTATATAGATCCCGGTTAATTAAACATTCGAGGACAAATGTTTAAAAGGGGGGAAGGATGTTATATCCCGCATTTCATACGTAAAATTTTCGTCGTAAGTTAATCGACGTAGAACAAGGATGAAATTATCTTGAATTTAAAAGAATTTATGCCACTTATAATAAGCGATAAGTAAGTGCCGTGGAGGTTAAAGGGTAAGCGAATCAAAGAAAGTGGGTTTCGTCAAAGTTTGTCGATATGGGATAGAATACGGTTCGAGCTACCATACCCGGTATTTACGGACTAGTTCCATACAAGGTAGTACACGACTATGATAGTAGGGTACATAAAGTGTATTAAAAGTGAGTAATATTTTAAGTAATTTGAGATAATTCTTAATTATGTCGGTAATTGATTAATTATTGGGTAAATTAATTAAAAAGTGGGATAAGATTTAACCCTCCCCCAATGTGAAAATCATCCCTTACTATTTAAATGATTAATAGCCTGTTTGGACAAGCTTCTAAAATCAGCTTATTTTGAGAAGTGCTTTTCTCAAAAGTACTTTTAAGTTTTGGTGAGAAACAGTTTGTGTTTGGCTAATTAATTTAAAAAGCACTTTTGAACAATAATAAGTGTTTGGACAAGCTTTTGAAAACTGCTTCTAAGTGTATTTTTCTCAAAAGTGCTTCTCGGAAAAGTGCTTTTGGAAAGAAGCTACTTTTTTCTGCTTCTCAAAAACTGCTTCTGCTTCTCCTCAAAAACACTTTTTTTCCTTTTAAAATCTTGGCCAAACACCTCAATTTTTGGCCAAAAGTGTTTTTGGCCAAAACAAGCACTTTTGGCCCAAAACAAAGCTTGGCAAAACAGGCTATAAGTATTAAAATTTGCAAGGTGTCACACTTTGAGAAAGAAGTGTGACACCAAGCTTAATTATGTGGGGCCACCTAAAAATGTTAAGAATAACAACTATGATATCTTATGAAAGAATTCCAACAAACCTTTCCATAGCATCAATGACGTCCTTTTCTAAAGAGCTTCATTCAAACTTCTCATTTCATAGTTACTTAAGAAAAAGTTTCAGCCAAGATGGTCTTTGCATGAGCAACATTATTGCTTCAGGATTTTCATACAACTTATTCCGTGTTTTATCGCAATTAACGTGTGTTAGAAGATTATCAAGAGAATCGACTAAGGTATGTTAAGGCTATCCCTTCTTTCTTTTTGGCATGATCCAAATGCTACAAACGAAACGAGAAAACGCACAACTTTCATAAACGACTCTATTCATAGAAATACTAGGGGTCTCTATGTTCTTGATTCCCCATGTGACATATTATTATACATTCTGCTCACGGGTCTCAGAATAATACACAGTTGATAAAGTTTATTCGAAAGGAATATTGAGATTATTAACATATTTTCATGTATTTTATTCATTTATACATGTACATTGACCCATGACCAGATGGCGTTATATATGCGTATTTATATGTATATATATGTATATGAGGTATGGGAAAAGATTAAGACGTTATATACACACTACCACTTGATCAGTTGGTATATGTTGATGATGGTATATGGGATATTACATGTGTTCATAACATCATCAAGTTTCTGAGGGCATCCCATCATATCATCTCGGCCACTGTGGGCAAATTATCAACGTATACCAACTGATCAGGTGGTGGTGCGTATATAACCTCGTATCTTTTTCCCATATCCCATATACATATAATATACATATATACGCGTATATAATGCCATCTGGTCATGGGTCAATGTACATGTATAAATGAATGAAATGCATGAGAAGTACGTCCATAAAATCTCTCAGAATGTCATAAGACCATTATGCCTTTGAATAATACGATGATATAAACTTTATCAACTTACGTATTTTCTGAGACCCATGAACAAATTATAGAACAATAAGACATATGAGAATTCAAGAGCATAGGCATCTCTAATACTTTCATGAATAGAGTCATTTTATGGAAGTTGTGCATTTGCTCGTTTCGTTTATATCGTATGGATCATGCCAAAAATAAAGAAGGGATAGCCTTGATACCAGAGCCGATTCTCTTGACAATCCTCCCAACACATGTTAATTGCGAAAACATGTAACGGCGGATCGAAGCAGGGAAAATCCGTATGATATTCTTGAGAGAGATTGTACCCTACTCCCTTAGAATCGCAAAATCCCGTTGCTATTATGCTACGAAGTCTCGTATGAATTCTTTTTGAAGTAACTCACGTTACTATCACATAGGTTCTTTGATGAAATTTTAGTGCTGGAGCTCATTACTTGGAAATGGGAGGAGGTGAGCATTTCTATTTGTGAATTTTGATCATAATGTTACAAGTCTTTTGTTTAATTTTAAGAAGCCTTTTATGGATTAGCCAAGAGGTCCTCTAAAGGTGCCACCTATCCTCATGACATATTAGTCACATTAGGCTTGATGAGAATATTACACATGCTGCCACGCTAATTATCCAACAAGTACCCACTTAATTTCTTAATTAATTTGTTAATCCCTCATTAACCAATAATTACCCAATTATCCACATAATTAGGAATTATCTCAAATTACTTAAAATACTACTCACTTTTAACACACTTTATACACCTTACTATTATGGTCATGTGGTACCTTGTATGTCACTAGTCCATAAATACCAGGTGTTATAGCTCGAACCGTATTTTATCTGAAATGTTAATCTTTGACAAAAATCATTTTCTTCGATTTTCTTACCCTCTCACCTTCACAAATTTACTTATCACTTGTTTGAAATATCATAATAGTTATAATCCAAAAATAATCTCATTGCCGAACTTACGTCGATTAACTTATGAAGAAACTTTAACGTACGAAAATGCAGTATGTAACATCTCATTTCGGAGCTTATATCAATTTACTTTTGCATACTTTCACGTACGAAAACATAGGGTGTAACATCATCCCCCCATTGGAACATTTGTCCTCGAATGTTGACTGATGCACTTATCATTTTTGTAACTTTTATCTTCCTAATACTTTAGTACTCTCCTTTCCATCTAGGGACCTGCTCTATGAATAAATCCAAAGGCTAGTGCATTCCCCTCTTTAGGCCTCTTTATCATATCCTAACTTGTGGTCGAAATCCTTCCAATCTCGTAACCGTGGCTACCTTCTATCACACAGCATGTACGACTCTGACCTTGTATGTGCACATATGTGACTCTTCTCTCCTTTTTCCTGCAACTTTTAGACAATCTCTAGTTCTCACTTTTTGAACATATACAGAGCTTGACAAGATATCCCTTTGGGCATCCATAGGTACACTGAAGCTCTTTGCTCGGTACTTTGTTGAACTTACAAATATTGCTGAATCTTGTTTCATAGATCCGGTTATCTATCCGCATGATTTTACTGCATCTAGGTAAGTCATACTATACCATAACTCTTACTTCGATTTATCGTTGTTGAGGTCTGCTACCAAATTCCAGCTTATTCTTGTTGCTTATCTCATATGTATATATCTAAGTTTTAATGCTTCCTCATTACTGTTCATCTTAAGAATGACGACCTAATCTCATCTCATACTTTGTGACTTTTGTCCATCCATTGTTGATTCACCTCAATATTGATCTACAATATACCACTGATAACTTGAAACTTCTTACGTGATACCTTGCCACTAGGGCTTATGTTGCATAGAGGAATATTTTAAGTGATTTTCCTGATCCACTTAGAGGCTATACTGTACAATCGTATTTTATAGCATCCCAACATGTTTCATTTATGTGGGTATTTTAATCCCGTATAATTCATGAAATCCTCTTCAAATCATTACTCAATCGAAGGCCAAACGTGATCCTTTATCTATCACATTTACATCCTCATTGTATGCTCATGGCAACATTCCATCTCTTCCAAATTCTACTCGTCTTAGACTTCTTTGAGTTCATTCAGGCTATACTGAGCTTTCTATAACTTAGAGAAACCATTATCTCTCTTGTTTTCATGGGCTTAATCCCGAGGACTTATCCTTTCTCGTCACCTTCTCACTTGCCTTTCCTTATTCTTACTCATGTCTTCCTAAAACCTTGTCTCTTTAACTTATGACCTACACATATCTATTTATATTACCTGCAACCTTCCTTCAACTTGGTTGCACCATAGATTTTCGCGTGCTATTCTGGAACATCAAGCGAGGCATCACATCGACTCTAACTCTTCTATACTCTCTTAATTGGACTTCTCGATACCTAGAAATCATTGACTGGGAGATATGCCACTGACGACGCCGTTATCAATACTGAATCTCAGCACTTCTAGCCTTCTATCCGAAGTATGGACTATTCACAATCTTCTGCACTTGGGTATCTCGTACATTGTTCACCTTTACCTTACTTACCTTAAAATATCGCCTCACATTCTTCTATCTCGTTCATAACTTCCCTTCCACATAGGTATAATTCATATTCACAACTTGAAGCTCTACTATAATACTTGCACCTCTGGTGCATACACAATTTGGTGAGAGCTTCATATTGACTTCTTATGAGGTTGGTACTTTTCTAACTGACTATATCGTAGAGCCATTATAAAATATGGCTACTGTATTGTCTCTCTTGTACCTCTGATATTAAGAGTGCTCCTGCAATGATCTCAATCACTATGTCCATAATTTTCTAGCTTCAATAATCAAACTCCTGATTTACTTAGTTGATGTAACTCTTTAGTTTCCTCTTTCCTCTGATCAACCTTTATGCAGGATTAAGCTATCTTTTGATTTGCGGCTCATGCTATCATTTATTACTTATAGCCTCTTATGGGCGCTATGGAATATCCATGATACAGTTTTTTAACAATTCAATCCTTTGTCTATGACTTGCGCTCAATTCTTTCTTTTAACTTGTACCGGAGTCTTCTACGGTTGTATGATTGCCAACATATATGATGCATGGATAATACTCCAAATCTTAAGTGCGTTCATAACGTAACTAGCTCTGGATCATTGCTCGAATAATTTCTATTATTCCTTCTCAACTTTCTTTAAATGTAAGCTATTACTTCTCCTGGTCATTCTGCCACTTGTTGCGTGTATACTTAGCTTATCTTAGTGCCCACACATATTGGAATTCCATGCAACTCATATTATCTTGAATATCACTTCCCCGTTCAATAGCCACAATAGGTTCCACCTTCTTATGGAGTGCATACAATGTTGTTGTGAGACAGTTTTTATATGAACATTTCTTCTTTAGGTCACTATGCTTAGGTTGAAGCCTTCTTCCTTATTTCCTCAGCTAGTTTTTCATTGTAGTACTTAGGGAGACCTTCTGGCTCTTGTAAAGTTACAAGCTGGCTGTATCGTTTACCCGACATAATTTTTTATGTTCGTACTCACCTATAATTATCCTTAGTATATGCTCATGTGCTTGTAGGGTTGCTTCTGAACTTGATATTTTGACTGTCTTCCCAGTGGCATTCTTTTTTATTTCAGTAACACTCATATGGTACCTTTAACTACCCCAAGTCCTATGTGAATATTTCTCAAGTATTATAATGTCATACGTACGAGGCTGAATTCCTCATGTTGGGGTTCACTCTGTTTATCTTACACGATCTATTAATTTGTCTGTATCCTCTTATCTAGCCATAAATAGGCTTTTCCTGAATCAAATACTAACCACTCGTTGGCCCACTCTCATATCAATATTTCGTATAATATTTCTTGGGTTATTTCCTTCGTCTTTACTTACATCTCGCACTGGCTCCTTATTTATCAATAACATCTTCGGCAGGAACCTTTACTTCCTCTCCTTGACATTGTGTTTTCATAATATTCCGGAATCATAGCATATTTGTGGGATTTGAATAAGTGCAATCTCATCCCTTTCTCATTTTTATCGTATTCTTCCTTTAGCATTCCATAGTTACTAGAACCATTTAATTCTGACTTGATTCCACATCACTCCATATTCCCCCCTTTAGGGGAGTACTAAGATTTAGCGCTACAATGATCCTCTTATAGATGTTTTACCTCTTTATCTTTGTCATCTTTTCACATCATTGATGATCCTTACTCGCCTTGCGGTAATCCTTCTGCACCAAGGATAATGAAATTCCTTACTCACGAGGGTGACACTTAGTGTGACTGGCACATACATTCCCTTAAGCTTAACTTTGCTCACATTGCTTGCTTTAGGGAAGCATCTTCCTGAATGACCTTTAAGTGTTATTCTTCTGTCGTCTATTCTATTATTGCCGGAATGCAATCTTTGAAATTCTCATGATGCCGACTATTATCAAATCACTCTGTCCCTAATTCATGTTTTGTTTATCTTATTCACCAGTCCATACTGATTTCTATGACTCTGGGGTCTAACTTTTCCTTCTGGTAATCACATTAGAGTTACGAGCTTATTTCTCGAAATGAAGATATGACTTTATGGCCTATACTCTTTTGTTGTCTCAAGGCCTGTCACCTCTCATATTTTCCTTCCCTTGGCTATAGACTCTGTAATACTGTCATCATTTTCATATTTTTTCTACCATTGTCATCCATGTATCACATCTTACTCATAATGCTTCATTAACTCTCTTCTTATTTCCCTGCTAACATTTACGCCTATCACTTTAGTCGAAAAAATTCTAACAAGATATTCTTTCACTTCTAACTCCCCTTGATCCACCTATTGGCTCTTTGGGTCGCCTAACGTTCTTTCTTCACTAAGGTAATATTTATCCCTTCCAGGCTTCCAGTGCCTATCTTTGAAACTTTTTTTTTTTTTTGTTTTTTTTTTGTTTTTTGAACATTCTAGTATTCATATCTAGCTGTACTATTCTAGAGTGCACCATCTGGGTGTCTCACAAGGAGCTCTATTAGTATTTGCAATATCCTTCGGAAACGTAAACTAACGCAAACACTCCATCCATCATTTTGGGTCACTCTAACCCCAACCGGATCGTGATATCCGTCCTTCTCTTATACTACTTTTGTTAGCCCTCATAGGGCATATGGGTGTGGACAATTGTACATACCCCTGTTATTGTTGAAGGTAACTCAAAAGGCTTATATTTATCTGCTTGAATCGTAAATACTGTCAATCTTCATTAACTGGGCGCCTCGTACACTTCTTCATCTTGCTTCTTTTACTTGTTGAAACTTGTATCTATCTTCTAAAATCTCTCATCGCCCTCCACCATAGGGGTGGATAGATATTCTTTCCTTAATATCAAGAGGCTTACACATCTTAAGTATACACATGATCTGTTGAATACCTGATATTTATCCATCATAAGCATGATGTAAATATTGAGTTCCTTTGACTCAACTCTTCCATAACTATATCTCTTACCAACTATCTTTCTGGATGTAAATATCGTTGTATTATGAATAAGATAGAGTTTAGGAAACTGAGTTCTTACAATTGAGCTCTACCACACGATCTAGAGTAAGAAGAAAGAGTGACAGTACTAATGCCCTGTAGCCTCTTACTTATAAGTGTGGTGCACGAAACACCCATAAACAAGACTCTATTAGACACGGCTTGTAGACTCCATAGGACAAAACTACTATGATACAACTTTTGTCATGAACCAAACCAATGGTCCGCGACGGGCACCCGGTACCTTACTCAATCGAGTACCAACGTAACGTATCTTTCTTATTATATCATCATGGGTAAGTGAGCCAGAAGGGGCGTCATGAAATAATCAGAGTAAACATGAGGGAATACCTGACATAAAACAACCCAACCGCATATAGAAACTCATGCCTGTGATATACAAGTCTATAAGGCCGGTGTGATCCATTATATACTTAAAATGTAGGCCGACAAGGCCATACAAGTATCCGTATACATGACATCTGTCTACAAGCCTCTAAGAGTATATACTATCATAAAGTTTGGGAGAGGGCCCCGCCATACCAAACAATACACGTCTAAATCATACTGACCAAACAAGCAACTCCGGAGAAAATAGAACACCAACATCTTCCGCTGAGCTGATAGCCTACTTGGAGGACTATCGACCTGTCTATTGGGACCTGTGGGCATGAAACGCACAGTCCCCAGGAAAAAGGGACGTCTGTACAAATAATGTAACGAGTATGTAAGGAATGAAAATAAGTAAGTAATAAACATGAGAGAACATGTAGTAAAAGACTCGACATGTAAGTCATGAAATAATCAGTGTCATGCATATGCGCATGAATGTCATGTCGTGCATAGGTGCATGTGTTCATAACATCATCAAGCCTCTGAGGGCATCCCATCATATCATCTCGGCCACTGTGGGCAAAATCAACGTATACCAGCTGATCAGGTGGTGGTGCGTATATAATGCCGTTACCTTTTCCCATATCCCATATACATATAATATATATACGCGTATATAACGCCATCTAGTCATGGGTCAGTATACATGTATAAATGAATTCAATGCATGAGAAGTACGTCAATAAAATCTCTCGGAATGTCATATGACCATTATGCCTTTGAATAATACCATGAAGTAGACTTTATCAACTTTACGTATTTTCTGAGACCCATGAACAAATGATAGACATAGGCATCTCTAATACTTCTATGAATAGAGTCATTTATGGAAGGTTTGAATTTTCTCGTTTTGTTTATATCGTATGGATCATGCCAAAAGGAAAGAAGGGATAACCTTAACATACCTGAGTCGATTCTCTTGACAATCCTCCCAACACACGTTAATTGTGAAAACATGTAACGGCGGATCGAAGTACTGAAAAATCCATATGATATTCTTGAGAAAGATTGTACCTACTCCCTTAGAATCGCAAAATCCCGTTGCTATTATGCTGCGAAGTCTCGAATGAATTCTTATTGAAGTAACTCAGATTACTATGACATAGGTTCTTTGATAAAATTTTATTGCTGGAGCTCATTACTTGGAAATGGGAGGAGGTAAGCATTTCTATTTGTGAATTTTGATCATAATGTTACAAGTCTTTTGTTCAATTTTAAGAAGCCTTTTATGGATTATCCAAGAGGCCCTCTAAAGGTTCCACCTATTCTCATGACATATTAGTCACATTAGGCTTGATGAAAACATTACACATGCTGCCATGCTAATTATTAATCCTTATCCAACAAGTACCCACTTAATTCCTTAATTAATTTGTTAATCCCCCATTAACCAATAATTACCTAATTATTCACATAATTAGAAATTATCTCAAATTACTTAAAATACTACTCACTTTTAACCCACTTTGTACACCTTACTATTATGGTCATGTGGTACTTTATATGACACTAGTACATAAATACCAGGTGTTATAGCTCGGACCGTATTTTATCCGAAATGTCAATTTTTGAAGAAATTCATTTTCTTCGATTTGCTTACCCTCTCACCTTCACGAATTTACTTATCACTTGTTTGAAATAGCACAATACTTATAATTCCAAAATAATCTCATTCCCAAACTTACGTCATTTAACTTATGACAAAACTTTAACATACGAAAATATGGGATGTAACATTTCATTTCCGAGCTTACTTATGGTATACTTTCACGTACGAAAACATGGGGTGTAACACCGCTGATAGCCCAGGAGGAGACACAAGACTGTAAGCCACCTCTCCCACTCTCTCAAGAATCTCAAAAGGTTCGATATACCTAGGGCTCAACTTGCCTTTCTTCCCAAATCTCATGACACTCTTCATGGGTGATACATGGAGAAACATTCTCTCTCCGACCATGAATGCAACATCACAAACTCTACGATCGACATAACTCTTTTTCCTGGACTGAGCTGTGCAAAGTCGATCCTGAATAATATTGACCTTATCCAAAGTATCTTGTACTAGATCTGTACCCAACAACCGAGCCTCCCCGGGCTTGAACCACCCAACTGGCGATCGACACCGCCTACCATATAATACCTCATAGGGAGCCATCTGAATGCTCGACTGGTAGCTGCTTTTGTAGGCTAACTCCGCAAAGGGAAAGAACTGATCCCACGATCCTCCGAAGTCTGTAACACATGCACGAAGCATATCATCCAAAATTTGGATAGTGCGCTCGAACTGTCCATCCGTTTGAGGATGAAACGCTATGCTCAACTCAACCCACGTGCCCAACTCATGTTGTACTTCCCTCTAGAAGTACGAGGTGAACTGCATACCTCGATAAGAAATAATAGACACGGGCACATCGTGAAGACGGACGATCTCACAAATGTAAATCTCTGCCATCCGCTCCAAAGACTAGGTAACTGCCACAGGAATGAAATGCGCTGACTTGGTCAGCCTATCCACAATAACCCAAACGGCATCGAACATCCTCTAAGTTTGTGGGAGTCCAATAACAAAATCCATAGTGATACGCTCACACTTCCACTCAGGAATCTTAATCTGCTGAAGCAAACCACTGGGTCTCTGATGGTCATACTTAACTTGCTGATAATTCAGGCACTGAGATACACAAGCAACTATATCCTTCTTCATCCTCCTCCACCAATAATGCTGTCGCAAGTTCTGGTACATCTTGAAGGCGCCCGAATGAATAGAATACCGGGAACTGTGGGACTCCTCAAGAATCAACTCACGACGTCCATCCACATTAGGCACACAAAAATGACCCTGCATCCTCAAGACTCTGT
This sequence comes from Nicotiana paniculata, assembly GCA_005239505.1. Classification (NCBI taxonomy): domain Eukaryota; kingdom Viridiplantae; phylum Streptophyta; class Magnoliopsida; order Solanales; family Solanaceae; genus Nicotiana; species Nicotiana paniculata. The sequence continues at coordinate 90,308 of ML313745.1, forward strand.
CATCTTCCATAGTAACCTACTTGGCCCTACAGTGCCACACTATGTCCCTAAAGACCAAAAAATGAGGGTTGTCATACTGCTGATCTCTGATACGCTCAAACAAGAAAGACCGAGTGACCGTGCAAGCTAGAACATTGTTGGGCTCCGAAATATCCAGCCTCACAAACTGGTTGGCTAGAGTCCGAATATCTGATGCTAGCGGCCTCTCACCGGCTGGAATAAATGCAAGGCTGCCCATACTCGCTGCCTTCTTACTAAATGCGTCGGCCACCACATTGTCCTTCTCGGGAAGGTACAATATGGTGATATTATAGTCTTTCAATAGCTCCAACCACCTCCTCTACCTCCAATTGAGATCCTTTTGCTTGAACAAATACTGAAGGCTCCGAATCTTCAGTGTATGAACAATGGTTGTCAACTCTAAATCATGGACAGGGTAATTCTTCTCATGAACCTTCAACTTCCTCAATGCATAAGCAATCACCCTGCCCTCCTGCATCAATACTGCACCAAGCTTAACACAGGAGGCATCACAATATATAGTGTAAGATCCTAAATCCGTGGGAAACACCAACACCAACGTTGTTGTCAAAACTGTCTTGAGCTTCTGAAAGCTCACCTCACACTCGTCCGACCATCTGAACGGGACACCCTTCTGGGTAAACCTGGTCAACATGGCTACTATAGATGAAAACCCCTCCACAAATCGACGATAATAACCCGCCAAACCCAAGAAGCTCCTGATCTCCATGGCTGAAGTGGGTCTGGGCCAGTTTTCAACTCCCTCAATCTTCTTAGGATCTACCTGAATGCCCTCAGCTGATACGACGTGCCCTAAGAAAACGACTGAATCCAACCAAAACTCACACTTCAAAAACTTGGCATATAACCGGCTGTCTTTCAGGGTCTGAAGCACAACTCTAAGATGTTGCTCATGCTCCTCCCGACTGTGGGAGTAGATCAAGATATCGTCAATAAACACAATCACAAAGGAGTCCAAATAAGTCTTGAACACTCGGTTCATCAAATCCATGAATGTTGCTGGGGCATTTGTCAACCCAAAAGGCATCACTAGAAACTCATAATGCCCATACCGAGTTCAAAAAGCTGTCTTAGGGACATCAAATGTCCTAATCCTCAACTAATGGTAGCCAGATCTCAAATCAATCTTCGAAAACACCTTGGCACCCTGAAGCTGATCAAATAAGTCATCAATCCTCGACAATGAGTATTTGTTCTTGATATTGACCTTGTTCAATTGCCGGTAATCTATTCATATCCTCATCTATCCATCCTTCTTCTTAACAAACAACACCGATGCACCCTATGGAAACACTAGGTCCAATGAAGCCCTTATCACGCAAATCCTGCAACTGTTCCTTCAATTCTTTCAAATCTGGTGGCGTCATACGGTATGGTGGAATGGAAATGGGCTGAGTGGCCTGAACAAAATAAATACAGATATCAATATCCCTGTCGGTGGCATCCTCGGTAGGTCTGCAGGAAATACCTCTAGAAACTCACGAACAACAGGCACATAATTTATAGAAGGAACCTCTGTACTGGAATCACGAACATAAGCCAAATAAGCCAAACACCCCTTCTCGACTATACGCCGAGCCTTCATATAAGAGATAAGCATGCCGGTAGAATGTCCACGAGTCCCTCTCCACTCTAATCGAGGCAACCCCGACAAGGCTAAGGTCACCGTCTTGGTGTGACAATCCAATATAGAGTGGTAAGGTGACAACCAATCCATACCTAATATAACATCAAAATCAACCATATCGAGGAGTAGGAGATCTGCACTGGTCTCAAGACTCCCAATAGTGACCATACACGAGCGATAAACATGATCTACCACAATAGCACCCCCTACAGGTGTGGACACATATACATGGGAACTCAAAGAATCACGTGGTACAACCAAATATGAAGCAAAATAAGATGACATATAGGAGTAAGTAGACCTCGGATCAAATAGCACTGAAGCATCTCTACTGCAAACTGAAACAGTACCTGTAATGATAGCGTCAGATGACTCAGCCTTAGGCCTGGCTGGAAAGGCATAACATTGGGGTTGGGCCCTACCAATTTGAATTACATCTCTAGGACAGCCCCTGGCTGGCTCGCTTCCATCTCTAGCGGCCTAGCCTCCACCTCTAATGGCCGAACCACCACCTCTGGCTGCCTGACCCTTACTTCTAGCTAGCTGAGCTGGCGGTGTAGCACCTGGTGCAATACCCGGTAAGCTTTCCTCAGTTATAGGTGTTATACGTGGCATTAGTGCACATGTCATCATATCCTTTACTACCCAATTATCCTCCCCTTAGTAGTTATGTAAGTGATTCTAATTAAACGTACTCGATGCGTGCATTACCCGTCCCTTTCTTATGGCCCTGGAGGTGTTTAAGAACTCTAATTAAGGCAGTTCTAGACTCTCCTAAAGTTCTTAAAAGGAAAAAATCTAAGAGACACTTTTAAATAAGTAGGACTGTCAGGTAAAGGAACAATTAAGGGGGCTCACAGTTACCTCCACAAATAAGCAGTCAATTGTACGTCTCAAACAACAGTATTTCAGATACTTTAAGAGTCCTAAAGCAGGATATTTAGGTGAGCATGACAAACAGAATATATGCAGCATTGTGTTAAAGCGAGGCAGTGGAGACCTAATCAGTTTGCCTAATGATTTTAGCGTTCGCTGAATCTGGGCAGTTCACAAGTAGTTAAGCAAAGCATAGTTTTACAATTTGCAAGATTTCAATTATCCTACAGGCTTGCCTACGCGTAGATCCGAGATGTCCTATAAACATGATATCTAATTGTTAATCAGAGTCTTAATCCTAACAAGCGATTTTAAACAGGCAGTTTGAGTTCATTATGTCCTATAGGAATGCTGTCTAGGTGCCGAACATTACAAAACTGATTTTATACATTTATCTCTGTAAACATGTTATCTAGGTGTTGGGACTGCTTTTAAACTTACTCTTATAGACATGGTTGCTACTGATTTTTTGCGATATATGCATAGGCGTGGTATTTAGGGGAGTGCAATAAAAGTCCTAAAACATGGTTTCTAATGCACATAGGAGAACTTTATAAACATGATTATTAGGAAGAACTAATAACTACCCAGTGATAGGATTTCTAAGTAAACATGAGTATGCAGAACTTTAGAAAGCAGATGTTTAGGACAAATTATATGATGCACCTATAAGCATGTTTTCTAATGCACAAAAAAATCTTATAAGCATGATTTCTAATGCATATATAATCACAACAATCCTAGGAGCATGATTTCTACCCGATTTTCCCACAAAACATATATAAAAGTCCCTCCCATTTTACTAATATCCCCAATATCTGTTTACAAGAATTATGATTACAGACCATTCGATAACGAATTACAAAATAAATAATACTATACTATAGGGAGCCTGGATAGGCCCAAAAGTAAACCTCGAGGACCAGGCCTTCAACCAAATCCAAGGTACCAATATCTCATAATGTCCAAGAGAGTATCCTGGTGCGACAAAGTTCCCAAGTGCCTCAGGGACCCCGGACAATGCTCACACCAAGACTCCTTTTAAAGAGAAACATTTTTTGTGCAGTGTGGAAGGGCCAGCCCCAGTGTGTCAAATTTCGGAGGAATCTCATGGATTCCTAGGCAGTGCACACACCGGAGGGGAAAAATCCTATGTATTCTAAGAGTAGGAGTGGGAGTGCTTGAAAGAGTAGGAATAAGAAAACAGATCAGAAGTGAAACCAATTCAGAAGTGAACATAGTTTAGAAGTGAAAATAGTTTGGGAGCGAAAATGGTTTAGAAGTGAAAACATATTAGGAGTGAAAACAATTTAGAAATATTCTAGAAAAGGTTTATCAAACAACAACAAGTAGGAAACACAGTCACAAGGTTTCACACAAAGCTTCATATTGCCCAGACTCAACTCAGTTCATTAGTCAACCTTAGATGAGCATATAGCATGATGAGAACAAAAAACTACACAAAAGGGAGTAGGAGTTGGGAACACAAAAATCCTGAATCAGGAGCACATAGAAACAAGGTGTTAGGGAAGCATCCTAGTTAGGAGCATAGAGCAGGCATGGGGTAGATAAAAATTCACTAGGACATACTGATTTAGGGTCGAGACAGGAATCACTCAAGTTTTACAGTCATACATAACTATAGAGGTAAGCATACTGACTCAAAGCTATGGACAGGGAAACATAGAAGTTTAATATAAGAGCAGTCATGCTAATCAGTTCATAGAGAGGACATAATTGATCACACCAATTGAGGTTAATAGAAAAGTGCGAGTCTTAGACATCAAAAGTAAACATGTTGTCTTAAAGCAATAGACATGGAATGTTGAAACTTAAACACAGAAGTAAGTTTGTTTGCTTAGAGCAATAAACTGAAAGATTAAAACTTAAATAGAAGGTAAACATGCTGATTAGGGTGACAAACAAGAAAGAATGAAACTTAAACATGCTGATCAAAGCAATAAACAGGAAATAATACAAAATTAAGTACATAAGTAATTAGACTAGAGACATGGACTTAACAGAACTAGAGCAACAGAGAACATACAAGTTCAGAATTCATAATGACATTAGCAATAGGAACATACCAGTTGAAGGAAAGCAAATAGGAGATGAAAGGTATGCATGATTCAATAGTCTAGCATTGGCTTTCAGCCGACTAGACAAGCAATGAGCACAAGTAGCAGAGAGATGAGAGCAAAGTATGTGTGTGAGTGTGTGTTTTTGTGAACTATTGTTCGTGTCTTGAAGAAGCAGAATGAAAGTGTATATATAACACCTAGTGAGGTAAAACAAATAAGGTAAAAATAATTTAGAGTTTATAAATAGGGCAAGTAAATATAATCAATTAGTTAATTGGGGCTAAACCCAACTAATTTGCAAAAACAGAATTCGGGAAGGTCACGTTAGCACAAGGAGAATCAATTACCAGCCCTGATTGGGACTCAAATAAGGTAAAAAAATCACTTATTGACCATAAATTAGCTAATTAGTCGGAATAAGGCAAGTAATACCAATTAAAGGTCACTAATAAGGAAAGTGAGTAAAAATCCCAGAAAATACTAATTTTAACATGAAAAAATTATTCGAATCCCTAATAGAAATCAATCAATATATTGGGTTGACAGAAATAAACAAATAACAGAAGAAAATTGAAGAAATCAGTGCAATAACAGAACAAGACATAGGGCTTAAGCATATACGCGGAAATCAACCAAACCAGTAAAGAAATAATTAGATTAAACACTTGAAAGTTAGAAAAACCTTTTGAAGAAACTTAGGATGAACCCTAGTTTCAGAAAAAGTAAATGGAATCAAAATAGTTAACAAAAACATAATATTTTTAAGGGAAAACTTCGAACAACACTCGAATCATTTCAGATCTGCAAAGATCTGAACACTGTACCCAAGTAGTCGTAGAACTAGTTTTTTTTTAAAACATAACAGAGATGAAAGGAACTTAGGTCCAAAGCCATAGATTCAAACTAAAAATGGGAGGAAATCAGTACTCACAAACGAGAATGGCCATAGACAGGCCTGTAACAAGTTTCGGACAAAACCAAGTTGAACCTCTTTGAGATTCTCTTAGGAATCCATGTAATCAAACAACCAGAAGGTGTAGAAGGCCGGTAAGTGCCGAAAAACACACAGAAACTCCATAGACCGGAGTTTTGCCGGTGATAACGGTTAGGGTTTAGAGAGTTACTGAGAGAGAAGGGGAGGGGTTAGGGGGAAACGATGACGGCGGAAGGAAAAAGAATGAGGGCGTTAGGATTTGGGTTAGGATTAAAATTGGTAAGAAATAACGTGGACCGTTGATCTTAGAGATCAACGGCCACGATTGGTATATGATTGTACCTGGGGTGAATTGGGCTAAGTTTTGAGGGGTTTGGGCTGGTATAATGGGGTTAGGTCCGAAAATTAAACGGGATTAAAAAGGCTATTTATTAAATACCCAATTAATTAATAAAATGATTTGTAAAAATAATTAACAAATTGTAAAAAATAAATTTCATGCATAAAAAATGTTTTAAAACAATCAATATTGTAAAAATATCACAAGTTATTTTCTGGTAAAGTAATGTAATAATGCATGCATGAGCTATAATTGCAAAGGTTATTGCAATTGTAACCCAAAAATGTAAATGTGGCCATTTGTGAAATAATTAGGCTTAGTATAAATATAAATAGTAGAATTAAGTCATAAATTTATTATAAGACCTTTAGTAGTGCAATTAATGATTATTTATGTAATAGAAATACTAAAATATTAATTAAAACTCCTTGAAAATGCAGAAATTATAAAAAAATATTAATTAATGCCAATGCATTGTTTTAAAGGCATATATGCATTTTGAAAAAAATATTATAGGGAAAAATTGGGTATCAACAATGAATACCCCTAATTCACATCTTACAACCACCAATTTACCACATATAACCCTTAATTCACCATAAATCCAACCAAACATCCAACAACAACAAAAACCAAACATCCAACTAATACTTTAAAACTAACAAATTAAAGTTCAATTGAACATCACAATCCAAAACCAAGCAAAAACTAATTGCAATAAGTTCAAAATTGTTCAATATAATTCAAGATTAGTTCATTAGTCTAGTTCAAAGTATATCAAAGTATTGTTCAAGGGGTGTTTTCTATAACATCATCACCATCTCATGAACTTTCATCTATAAGACGTTATAGAGAACGGTCTTGTGGAGGACGGGAAGAACGATCGCGAGGAGGACAAGAGGAACGATCACGTGGAGGTCGAGCCTCTGGCGATGACTCATGAGATCGGGGCAACGGAAAAGCTCCAGTATAAAGGAGAGTTCTGATCTTGCATGCTAAGGAATTGAGCATCTCTAAGCCTTTCTCTTTCCTTGACCGCTTCTAGCTCGGATGTAAGCTTTGAAACTGTGTCGCGCATAGCTGAGAGGCTCTCCCTATTAAGTTCTTCACCCTGTGAGGAAGTCTCGATTCCTTGCATTCTACACCTATAACGATGGAATTTTTTCTCAAGAAGCCTGTATACCTTCCCCCTTTTTAGACCGCCAACAGCCTCCAACCATATTCTTTCAGCATCCTCGTCCGAAGGTTGGGTTAGCTTGCCTGATTCACCAGCTGGTTGACTACGAATATCCTCCATGTTACTTTGGTAGCGACCCTACATTATTTTAAATTAAATTAATATATAAAAATTCTTATAAAAGTAAATTATAACACTTAAAGAAAATTGAAAGCTTACATATGCAGTCTCTACCCTGTCCTTGACCCACCTATATCCATCCCCTTCTTTCTTCTTCTTTAAAATATGCGTCTCCTTGATAGCTCATCATGGCTCATTCGACGCCCATACTTCTTTTCCTGAAAATAAGTTAATTTAGTTAATAAATAGAATTGATATACTTAGAAAAGTAAAATAATTTAAGCAATTACCAATCTTCTTTTATTGTCTTGATGCTGATAGCACCCTCAGTGTGTAAGGAGCCTCCCTTCTCGGATGAGTGAGATTTCTTTCCTTTTTCGCTCCTATGTAAGAAATCCTCGGTCTATTATTGCCTTAACAAATCATCCCATAAATGCTGCAGATACCAGTCAGGCCTCTTGTTCTTCTTTCTACCATCCGAGAAATGATCCGCCAATCTCTTGCGGCATTATGATAAATATTTGCAGCCACTTCCTTGCTAAAGCGGTCTTCCCATACACACTTTCTCTACATTTCAAAAGTTAAATATTAGAAGGAAACATCATAAATATAAATTATTAAACTTCTTAAAAGAATATTTATACCTTAAACTCATTGAAAATTTGCTCATTCAGCGAGAATGGGAAATCCTTCCAAGTCGCATAAGGGCTATCATAAAGCTTGTTTGATCGCATTGGTGATTATCTTCGTAGTCTGCTGATCGATTTTTAATATTTAAAACCAAAACCAAAACCAAACCTAAAAAGTACCCATTTTTTTGGTCAGTCTGGTTCGGTTTCTCGGATTTTTATGAACACCCCTACCCTCAAGGACTATGATGATCCTGCCATATCGATCCTGATGCACAACCTCTGGATCATCATCCTCAGCATGTGTATTAGAGACATGTGTAGACGGTTTAGGGGGCTCAGAGCTACAGTCTTGAAGGCAAAGGCCTGAAATGGACGGAGTCGATGATAAAGATGGTTGTGATCCCTGTGACTGCGACATAGCTAGATGCGATCCATGTGGATTTGATACTGATGGTTGTGACCCGAGTAGCTGTGATATGGATGGATGCATCCATGTGGTTGTGATATGTAGGGATGCAATCCATGTGGCTGTTATATGTAGGGATGCAATCCATGTGGCTGCGATGCAGATGTGTCACGACCCAAAAATCACTAGTCGTGATGGCACCTAACTCGACCCGCTAGGTAAGCCAACTAACAAACAAAACCAACCAAATGAAATTATAGGAAAATCGTAAAGAATTATATGAACTTTTACAAATTAACCCAAGAACTGGTAGAACGAATCACGAGCTTCTAAGACTTGGAACTTACAAAGCTTATACCAATAATTACACGATCTGTTTGAAAGTTATAAAAACAGATTAACAAAATCTAAAGCTACCAAGGACAAGTGGCAGCTATATCTGGAATGCACGAACATCTTCAAAGTCAGCTCCCGACATCACCAACAACTCCGCTCCAAAAATTTGTACGCAAGGTGCAGAAGTGTAGTATGAGTACAACCGACCAGATGTACCCAAAAGTATTTTGTCTAACCTCGTCGAAGTAGTGACAAGACTTTTTATTTAAAACATGCTCACTCATAAAATCTATAATGTAAACTAACAATAGAACTATACTACAATTTAACACCATAGAGCACACGAAACGAATGTACAAAGCAATAACGGAGTACTAGAAGAGATCATAATTCAACAGTTTCCAATATCTCGACCAATCTCTTCCTTAGAGCGAAAATAATGAACCACAATAATCACCTTAAAGCTTCCATAGTGTGAGAAATATACTCAAGACATCAAATCCAATGGCATGGCAACACCCTTCGTGCATTTATCTCATCCTCACCAAATATGCGTAAAACAGTACCAACCGAATGACAGAAATGCCGATAATAGAAATGGAAAAGTAGGAAAATACGCAAGTATCAATGATGACTGAGGATGTACGTAAGGGCATCGGTAATAGACTTGGCGGAAAGCATAAAGGTAATGAAAACAATTAGAAAAAGGAATATAACTTCAACTAACTAGCATGGTGGGGGCATAAATATAGATATAACGAATAAGAGGGGAACACATAATCATTATGAGTTAACAAGTAGAAGCATGAATGACTAACTTGGTGGAAGGCATGTACTAAGTGAAACAAATAGATACGTCAAAGATGTAATTATGACAGAAGAAAGTAGGTCCTATTTGCAAGTTTAGTAAATAGAAGGCACATGCGACACAATAACAGAAAAGATAGAGAACAAGAATAGAGCATTAACGACAAGTCACATAAGAACCATAAATACAACAAAGACAGCTCAATGTAAGGGCATGAAAATATACAATAGGAAAAGATATCACAATATAATGCATGTCCCTCGTTCTCACATGCACTGAAACACCTATCGTGCCATGAACTCATGATAATTTAAAGCATGGTAATAGAAATGAAATGGCACGGCATCACCCTTCGTGCTTTACACTCACATAACATGGAACGACATCACCCTTCATGGTTTTACTCACAAATGATATGGCATGACATCACCCTTCGTGGTTTTACTCTAAACCATATGGCACGACATCACCCTTCGTGCTTTTACTCTCAAATAATATGGCACAACATCACCCTTCGTGATTTACTCTCTCCCTCACATGATAATGTATATACAAGGGCACGATATCACCTTCGTGCTTTACACTCTTCCTTACCAAGCATATGTATATCACTGACTACAAGGCAGGAAACATAAATATCATCAAGAAGAGTGTTTAAACGAATATTCCAAATGAATCCAAATCACAACTTTCCAAGCCAACAATAGTTCAATAAACCCGCACCTTATTATTCAAGTATTTTAACAAATCTCACGAATGATCTACAACACAAATATAGAATCTAGTATCTTAAGAATATTGGCCGTAGCAATTTATTAATGATTACGCATAGTGATGACCCAATTAGGCACATCAATGTATTCTTAGAATTCCATCAAATTTGATCAAGTTATAATAAGCAAAGTCTTAGTTTCTATTATCTAATACTATGTTAATAGTATCTAGGAGTCAAGTAAGGCATGAAGCAAGAAGGTCACGTGATTTTACAAGACACAATTTATAACATAATTTACCCCAAGCATGGTTAATCCTGGCACATGCATATATGCTCGTCACCTCATATATCTATCTCCCCCACATGTAGCAAACAATGTCAAATGGTAGGAAAAATTTCCTCAACAAAGTTAAGCAAGACACTTCCTCAATTCGGCTAACTCAATACTCAATTTAGCTTTTCCTTTAGCTATTCACCTCCGCTTGGCTCAATCTAGCCAAAAATGACTTAAATACATCACATAATGCAAGGGAAAACAATTTCAATTAGTAAAGCTATGATTTTTATACAATTTCTAAATAGTCAATAAAATTCAACTCCGGACTTGCCCGGTCAAAACGTGGGTCCAAGAGTAGGTCTTGACTATCCATAGCCTCACGAGTCCAAATACATATTTTGTTTTCAAATCCGAGTCCTATTCGACTCTCAAACCCCAAATTTTCATTTTTCAAAGTTTTGATAAAATCCCCAATTTCCCCCTAGATTCTCATGAATTTGATGTTAAATCTTATGTAAAATCATGAAATTTTCACGACCCAACCTATGGGTCGCGACGGACACCCGGTACCTTATTCAACCGAGTACCAACGTAACATATATTTCTTATCGTACTATCATGGGTAAATAGGCCAAAATGGCCGTCATGAGATAGCCAAAATAAAACATAAGGGAATGCTAGACATAAGACGATCTAACATGATATAGAAACTTAAACATGTGACTACATGCCTATAAGGCTGACATGATCATTTGTAAACTCAAAAAATAGGCCGACAAGGCCATACAAGTATCCATATACCTGACATTTGTCTACAAGCCTCTAAGAGTACATAAACATCAAAAAGGCCGGGACAGGGCCCCACCATACCAGTCAATGCATGTCCCAATCATACTGACCAAATAGGCAACTCCGGAGCAAGTGGAGTGCAGAAACACCTTCTATTGAGCTGATAGCCTACTAGGAAGACTATCAATCTGTCTATCGGGAACTGCAGGCATGAAACGCAGCTTCCCCAAGAAAAATGGACGTCAATACGAATAAAGTACTGAGTATGTAAGGCAGAAAAAATATAACAAGAACAGTAATGTAAAGAGAGATGTAGGAGATACAACCTGTAGCATCTGAGTGCCTCTGAGAGATAGTGACATGAAATGTGTTATACATATATATACATAATCTTTTAAAAACATCCACCTCTGTGGGCATCATCATCATCATCATCATATCATACCCGACCTCGAAGAGGACTCGGTAAAAACATACCCGGCCATCATAAGGCTCGGTAGAATCGTAGCCGGCCATGTGGAGCTCGGTAAACCCAACTGATCAGTGGTTGCACAATAGGTGACGTACCCGGCCGACTATATCGCGGCTCGGTAGAGTAAAACAAATACTGTATATAATGCATGCTGGACTCATGGAATAACGCTCTAAACCTTTTAGAGTGACGTAAGGTAGTTGCACCTTCGATTAACATTATAGACATCATACCATCAATATGAACTTCAGTAGGACTCAAGGATCATAGATAATTTCTAAGAATAACTTTCTAAGGAAAGAACAATATGGACCACCTTAGTTGCTAGGAGTAGATTCGTTATGAAATAGCGTATCGTTTACGTTCATTTCACTTTAGATCATGCCAAAAGAATGGAGGAAGAGCCTTAACATACCTTATCACAATCTTTCCAATCACCAAGTTGAACTCGCCTCTTCACACCTTATCTACAACAACGATAATAATACTATCATTAAGTTACGAAAGGTACAACTATCGCACAACGAACGACAAACTTATTTTGTATAAAAACGGGCAGCATCTCCCCTATTATCCTTACTTCCTCCAAATTCAAGATAACACCAACAACACAGAACACAACAACAACAACATATATACATTAATTTCCAGCCTTATATACACCACAAAATACTACAAAACAGCCCAACACATCGTAATCTCTTCATACACAAAACGACTATCGTAGTATTGTCAAACAACCCGAAAATGTAACAAAGAACGACCAGCCCACCACCCTACATCTATATGGTGTTTATCCACACCCTTCATCCTCCAAAACTACAAAAAACAGTAGTGAAATACGCAGCCCAACAGTAACACAAAAGAGTCTACAAAACAGTCCGCTACAAGTCAAATAACTCAAACTCACGGCATTCGATCACTGTCCTGTGAGTTCTAACTATTAGGAAACATATTTATCAACATTCCTTGATATTTAAACACTTAAATACAGATATTACACGTTTCTTAACTATGAAGTACCTTCCAAAACTCTAACTACAAATAGAAAGGAGAGGTGTTATAATGACACTTACGTCGTAGGGATCATTTTGATGTTATCGCTTCTCGATTTCATGCCCGGGATGATAATCTTCTTTGAAACCCTAGAAGAGATCTTAAGGATATGCTTATGGGTGTTCTATGGTCGTGTTATTCTGAAAAATGAAGAGAAAACCGACCTAAGACATATATATCAACTTTGGAAAAGTCAAAGAGGTGCTAGCTTGGCACCCTAGCATTGGCCCATCTTCGGACGCTTGTATATTTTTATACGGATGTCATATGAACAAAAAATTAAGAGCTTTGGAAACTAAATTCCAAGACCTTCAGTTTGGTATATAATATGTCCCAATAAGACCTCATATAACACACGAAATGTATTGCTCAAAAAGCTTTAGTGACCCACCTGCTTGTCACTTATGATGTCTGCATAGTCTCGTGAAACTGCAAATATCTCTCTACTCCTATGTCATATCGATGAAAAGTTAAATGTGTTGGAAACTAGACTCGTAGATATTCAATTTGGTAGGTATACCATACCATAATTCCAAGTATATGGGAGAAAAGCTCAGATACATTTGTCCGAAGTTTCAACAAATTTATGAATGTAACTTGTGAATACCTTTGCCAACTTTTGTTCCACAACTTGCTTGACTTCAAAGCGTAGCACACAGCTATCATATGACAAATATAACTCATAGAATAACCTCCTTATCATGTAATGAACCATAGTATCACCCTAAAGTACATGTTATAACATTCCAAACTCGTCTACTTTCGACGAAACTTATTTTCTTCAATTGGTTTAGCTTCTAAGCTTTCCAACCCTCTCGGTACTCGTTATTCATGATCTTAAATATTTGTAACCTCCAAGGTAACATGATTAACTTACTTTATGTGCTTCCAAATATAATCTCATTTCTGAACTTACATCAATTGACTTACGACGTACTCTCACGTACAAAAACATGGGGTGTAACAGAAATATAGTTGGGAATTGATTAGAGGTACTTACCCAATGATTTGGTATGAAACTCCCTTCACAAAACCGCTTCCCATCGAAGCTAGGGTTAAAAATATAACAAAATGAAGCTAAGTCTCGGAATTCTCAGCTTTTTGTAGGCAACATATGTCGCATTTGTAACATGGGGTTTGCAAATGCGAACAACTCATCGCAAAAGCAAATTAGAAGATATCCTGTTGAGGTCGCATTTGCAACCTAAGTAACGCAAATGCGAACAACCTGCATATCGCAAATGCGAGAAATACCTTCGCAAATGCGAAGTCTGCCTCAGCAGCTCAGCTTGGCAAATGCGAGACTGCTTCGCAATTGTGATAGTCGCATCTGCGACAAAAACATAGCAAATGTGAGGACACCAGTACCAACACTCAAAAATCATGAAAGATCAATCCGAAACTCACCCAAACCCTCGAGGCTCCAAAAAAACAATGAACCTAGGTCTAGAAACACAACACGAACTCGCTCGCGTGATCAAATTATCAAAATAACCTCTGAAAGCACGAATCGAACACCAAAACATATGAAGATCAAAGTAAACTTCAAGAACTTCTAGAATCACAACCAAGCATCTGAATCGTATCGAATAACCTCCAAATGGCACCAAATTTTGAAGAGAAGTTCTATAAGACGAAACGAACCTACTCGAGGCTTCAAATCACGCATAACAACCTCGAAACGATGAATCACACCTCAAGTCAAAATCAATGAATGAACTTTGGTACTTCAACTTCTACAACCAATGTCGAAACCTATCAAATCACGTCCAATTGACCTCAAATTTTGCACACAAGTCACATTTGACATTATAGACCTACTCCAACTTTCGGAATCACAATCCGACCCTGATATCAAAAAGTCCACTCCCAGTCAAACTTCCCAAAAACCCAACTTTCGGCATTTCAAGACTAATCCGACTACGAACCTCCAAATTACAATCTGGATGCCTTCCTAAGTCCAAAATCACCCAGCAGAGCTAATGGAATTAAGGAAACTCAATTCCGAGATCCAATGCTAAAAGGTCAAACTTGGTCAACTCTTCCAACTTAGAGCTTAAATATTGAAGTTCATTCTTCCAAATCGATTCTGTATAACATGAAAACCAACACCGACGATTTACGCAAATCATAATACATCATGCGGAGATACTCGAGCCCTAAAACTACCGAGCGAAGTGCAGATGCTCGAAACGACCAGTCGGGTTGTTACATCCTCCACCACTTAAACACAGGTTCACCCTCGAACGTGACATGAGTCATTCCAGAGCTATCAAATCACGGTGTAACCTTACTATACATTTACCCGGGGGTGATCCCATGTCACCCTACTCCATTTAAGCCTGCCAACGCAACATAACTAGAGATCCTTATTTCAAACATGGTCCTTTACCTTAGACCCTAATCTCCAACATCCATAATTCATTACAAGCCCCGAATCTCACATCTACACATTGTATAAACCTGAATAAGCTGTATTAAGTCATAACCACAACCTAAGATGTAATCACATGATATGCCCCATCACTCAGATATTCACAGCTGTAACTGCTGACCACCATGGCTGCCCAATAACAAATTTGGTACCATTACCTCATATCAATTAGAGCCTCGTTCAAAACCTTCATACCCTGCCGATGATGAAAGAAACACGCGTAACCTCTTAACCACTCATCTGATTAAAATGCCAAGAAAGTCACTCGTCCGACCAGGGCCATTGTCCAAATCCTCAGTAGTATTTAGTATTATTCTTCCAAACCTTCCTCATCCAAGTACAATAGTGCAAACCTCAAGTGTAGAAACCTCATCTCAGCCAATACAAGAAGCTCCACCAACAAGTATCAACAATAATCATATGGATCCCCACACCACACGGTCCCTGAACACCATTAAGTAATAAGTCAGACATGACATATAACAGTAAGAGAACTGAGTAAGAAGACTACTAAACAAGTTAAGCATGCAGGGAAATTTTAAAGTTTTCCTATGAACTATTTTCAATAAGGTTAAAGCAAAACTACACGAAGTAAGCATCATGAGTTACATTTCATCACAGTACCTTTGCAGCGTGCAACTCGATCCCATCATATCAATCCACATAGGATACCCATCGAGCCATAAAACTCGGGCCAACTGATCACATGTGCGTCAATATCAAGCATAATAAAGTGCACAAAAATATAAATATGGGAAAATATTAGGAACAAAAAATACTGAGAAGGACAAGCACAACTATGATGCAATAAGCAAATCAACATCACGAAGGCCATCTTGCCCGTAGAGCCATGAGGCCTAACTGAATTACAATATGTGTGTGGAGAACCATTTAACCGTCCCAAACCGTCATAGCATAATAAAAGAACGCAAAACACAGACTAAGGAGCGAATAACATCTATTCCGCCCGACGATATACCTGTGGTAGCAGCGACAAAAGAGCAAGCAAATCTGATCCGATACAGATTGCTATAAAGAGCCGTAAAAATTTTATGGATAAAAATAATGCCCAAATAGGTCCCCGTGTTAATATAACTCTTGAAATTCTTAAAATGGACCCTTCTTGAGTAAAAAGTACCCAGGACTCAAAAGATAATATTTTCCAGATTTGCGCAGGTTTGCGGTCCACTATGCGATCGCAGATCAGGTATGTGGACCGCATAGTGGTCGCATACTTGGACAGTTTGCTGTCCATTTTGAGGACAGCTATGCAGCCTAGGATGCGATCGCATTTCACGAATGCGGGCCACATAGTTTTCGCATACCTGGGCAGTCGAGTTTCCTTTTGGCCCATTTTGAGGGCCATTTATGCGACAGGAATGCGGATCGCATAGATTGCATTCCTGACTTGTTTCTGCTTCAGGACTCTTAAAATCCTAATTTTATACCAGACCCCAGTTCATTAATAAAGTTACCCCCTTCCATTTTAACCATTTTCTGAACAAAATAGAGAGAGGGAAGAGAGAGTTCTTGAGAGAGAAGGTTCCATCTTCACCCAAAATTGATTCTTTACTATCACTCGGGCCGAGAAGTTATTGAGTAATTGTCATCTTCTACACTCCAAGAGGTGAGTCCCCACCCCATTTCCTTTTAATTCTCCAGTTTTGGCTAAAAATGATATAACACATAAATTGATTTTTGGAGATAAACGCTGATACCTTGCATGCATGTAAGTTTAACTCCCTAATCTAGTAAAGGGAAATGACTTTGGGTAATTATTCACAAAAAAGGGGGTTAGTAATCTAAGGGGTCACATAGCGTTTGATAAAATGCCTAAATGAGTTCGATTTATGTTTGTGGTCCCTAATTCTAAGTGAAATATGTCACATTTTGGAATAGATTGACGGTTCTAGATGGTTCGGTGATTTGTGATAAAAAAATTAAAGGGGAATTCCGATTCAAGGTATGTATGGCTAACTTTAATCTTTGTAGAGTTACCTTGTTGGTGTCCGAGCACACGGTATGAAATTCTTGCTTGAGCATATGTGAATTGATTGTCCTGTTGTGTCGAGGTGTACGAGTTCATTCTCTAATTTTTCTTAAGTCGATTACCATGCTAATTGAGATTATGAAGGGTGATTTCTTGTGCTTATCCTATCATGTGTAAGGTTCGTTAAATGTTCAGATATGTCGATATGACAGTATGTGCTGCTAAATGAAAGAATGTTAACATACCCTAATATGGGAATGTATCTAATTGCTAAGGGCCGAGTGTGACAAATGATGAAAAGAAACTGTTGATTGATTTAATTGAGTTTAATAGTGATGGCAACACCATACATGAAATTACTGTTTGGTAAGGATTATTGTGCATCATTTCATATAGTTATTGGTTGATATGAGCTTATGTTCTTGATGATGAAGATCCCTGTGATAAAATTGTTGGTTGTTTTTACTATCAAATGTGATTGTACGGTGGGATCGGGTTGCGCACCGCAACACGAAGTAATAAGGGTGGAGAGGTAATAAGGGTGAGATGTGAATGTACGGTGGGATCGGGTTGCGCACCGCAACACGAAGTAATAAGGGTGGAGAGGTAATAAGGGTGAAATTTGATCATTCGGTGGGATCGAGTTACGTGCTACAACACGAAGTAATAAGGGTGGAGAGGTAATAAGGGTGAGATGTGAATGTACGGTGGGATCGGGTTACGTGCCGCAACAGATGAGCAATTGAAATGAGTAACTGTGGAATCTTCATTTGTGATTTTCTGTATATCTGTGTGGTACTTGTGTGGTTACCCTGACTTTTTTCAAATTGTGTACTATTTGATTCTACTTAGAATAAAATTTGTTCATACATACTAGTACTATTCAACGGTACTAACGTTCCTTTTGCCGGGGGCGCTACATTTTTTATATGGATGTAGGTGGTTCCACAGCAGGTAGCTCAGACTGCCGATAGTGGTGCTTCCCCTTCATACCTTCAGTAGATCCGGTGAGCCCCATTTCCTCTCGGGGCCGTGTCTATATCATCCCTTTTGTATATGTTATGTCTTCTAAGGTATAGCCGGGGCCTTGTTGCCTGTAAGTATTGTGTAAACCCTTAGTACTGTTAGAGGCTCCGTAGACATGATTTGGGTTGTTCATATATATATTTTGGGCAGTAATTGTGTTTACTAGAAATCGTGGTCCGAATCGGAATTATTGTATGTTTTGTGATTACCAAATGTTGAAATGATAAAGGACGAAATGAACTCAAATGGTAAATTCATGCTTAAGCTCTAAATTTCTTATTCATGTGAATAATGCATATTGTAAACACGGGGTAACGCGTTGGGCAGGAAAGGCAAATCTAGGTCCGCTTGACTGGGATCATCCGGTTGGGTGCCGATCTTGTTCCTCGGTTTTGGGGCGTGACAAACTTGGTATCAGAGCCTAAGGTTTTACAAGTGTCCTAGGATGTCTCGGAGCCGTGTCTAGTAGAGCCCTTCTTATCGGTGTGTTGTCGACCACATCTATAATTAGGGGCCTGCATGGACATTTCGGAAAATACCCTTTCATTGTTACTCTGTATCGTGCGATGAAGTGGAAGGTGAGAACATCTTTATCTAACTCGTGCATTGTCCCAATTTTCAGTAAATGGAACCCAAGAAGAGAGCTCGACTCGGCCTAGAGGCCAATGCCACCCCAGGAGTGGCCATAAATTCTCCAGCTGGTGTTACGGGTGTGAATGATTCCTCGGCCACAAGCTAGCCCGACTCCTTCACTCCAGGCCAGACTATTCATGTTCCTGCTCCAGCGGAGGGTGCTAAAATCCCTCCCGCTGATGTTCCTAATGCTTCCTTAGTCCCAGCTTCCGGTCCCGGTATTTCTGATGGGGACCTCAGGGGAGCTATTCAGATGTTGACTCAGCTAGTGGCCTCCCAAGCCCAAATATCTCATGCTGCCCCTACGACCTCTAACGAGCAAGGGGATTCTTCAGGTTCCAGAGTCAACCAGTTTCTGTAGTTAGCCCCTCTAGAATTCCCAGGCACCGACCCAGAGGCAGATGCTCATGACTTTATAGATGAAATGTACAAGACTCTCCGGGTTATGAAGGCTACAAAGACAGAGGGGGTTGAGTTGGCTTCCTATCGGTTAAATGGAGCAGCGTATTCGTGGTTTGAGATGTGGGAGGGTTCCCGTGGGGAGGAGAGCCCTCCGGCGAAGTGGGATGATTTTGTTGATGCCTTCATGGATCATTTCTTACCTGTCGAACTATGGCAGTTGCGGAGTTTGAGGTCCTTAAGCAGGGCAACATGAGTGTGTGGGAGTACCACATGGAGTTTGTGCGCCTGTCCAAATATGCGATCCACATGATGCCCACTATGGAGGCTAGAGTTTGACGGTTTGTTCAGGGCCTTGGTCCCTTGGTTGTTAATGAAGCTGCTACAGCTGCTTGCATTCAGATATGAATTATGGGAAGATCGTGGGATTCGCCCATGCTACAGAGGCTCGAAAGTTGAAGATAAGGATGGAGAGAGTGGTAGTAGGGCCCGGTCAGCGGGCAACCCCGGGAGTTCAGTTGCAGGGGGGAGATCAGCCCTTGGGAGAGGGTCATCAAGGCCTTCCTAGTCCTATGCTCAGTCCTCAGCCAGTGCCCCGCCATCAGGGCACAGTTATCATCAAGGAGGTCGCTTTGGACCAGGTTCAGATTGCCGGAGGTTCCACCAGTCAGGTCATTTAGGTGGAAGGTTCCAGCAGCAGAAGAGGGCCCCATGCCCCAAGTGTGGGAGGTTTCATTCCGAGCTTTGTTACTTGGATATACCAGTGTCTATAGATGCGGAGAGAGAGGCCATATCCAGCGAGACTGTCGCACACCCAGTCAGCTGCTACATCTTCAGCATGCCCTCCAGCTCCAGCAGGGCGTGGTGCAGCTAGGGGTGGAGCACGGGGTCGAGGGGGACCCAGTCGGTTCTATGCTTTGAGTGGTCGCCAGAGTGCGGAGGCTTCCCCAAATGTCGTCATAGGTATTCTGACTGTCCAAATGCATGATGTTTATACTCTTATTAATCCCGGATCTTCCTTGTCATATGTTACTCCATTTATTGCTTCAAGTTTTGGGATAGAACCCGAACAACTTCATGAGGTGTTCTCTGTGTCGACTCTGGTTGGTGATTTATTACGGTCACGTGAGTCTATAGGATTTGTGTTGTCACGGTGTGTGGTCGGGATACCACGGCCGATCTTATTGATCTAGGAATGGTGGATTTTGATGTTATCATGGGAATGGATTGGCTCTACTCGTGCTTTGCTAAACTCGATTGCCGAACCGAAATTATGAGGCTCGAGTTTCCCAACGAACTGGTTATCGAATGGAAGGGGAATGATGTTGTGCTGGGGGGTAGGTTTATTTCCTACCTCAAGGCCTAAAAAATGATCAGGAAGGGGTGTATCTACCATTTGTTGCAGGTTGTTGACACCACTTTAGAGGTGCCTGCTCCCGAGTCTGTACCGGTTGCGAATGAGTATCTAGAAGTATTTCCGGATGAGCTTCCTGGAGTTCCGCTAGATAGAGAGATTGAATTCGGGATTGATGTATTGCCAGACACGCATCCAATATCTATTCCACCCTACAGGATCGCGCCAACAGAATTGAGAGAGTTAAAAGAACAATTGAAAGATCTAGTGGAAAAGGGTTTCATTCGGCCAAGTGTGTCACCTTGGGGCGCACCGGTTCTTTTTGTCAGGAAGAAGGATGGATCGCTCTGGCAGCTCAACAAGGTCACTATCAAAAACAATATCCATTTCCTCGGATATATGATTTGTTCGACCAGTTGAAAGGTGCTAGATTCTTCTCAAAGATTGATTTACGGTCCGGATATCACCAGTTGAAGATTAGGGAGCAGGATATTCCTAAGACCGCCTTCAGGACCCGTTATGGGCACTTCGAATTTCTAGTAATGTCTTTTGGGCTAACCAATGCCCTAGCAGCTTTTATGGATCTTAAGAATCGGGCTTTCAAACCGTTTCTTGACTTCTTCATGATTGTCTTCATTGACGACATCCTTGGTTATTTGCGGAGTCAGGAAGATCATGCTAATCACCTCAGGGTAGTTTTGCAGACCCTTCATCAGCACCAGTTGTATGAGAAGTTTTCAAACTGTGAGTTTTGGCTAGAATCGGTCACCTTTTTGGGCCATGTTATTTCCAGGGAAGGGATTCAGGTTGATCCCCAAAAGATTGTAGCAGTAAAGGATTGGCCTAAACCGACGACCCCGACAAAGATTCACAGTTTCTTGGGTCTAGCTGGGTATTATCAAAGACTTGTGGAGGGATTGTCTACTCTTGCCTCCCCACTAACTAAGTTGACGCATAAAGCAGTAAAGTTCCAGTGATCCGATGCTTGTGAAAAGAGTTTTCAGGAATTGAAACTAAGATTGACCTCGGCGTCGGTGTTGACCTTGCCAGAGGGTACCGAGGGATTTGTGGTTTATTCTGATGCTTCAAGGGTTGGTTTGGGGTGTGTGTTGATGCAGTGCAGGAAGGTTACAGCGTATGCTTCAAGGAAACTCAAGAATCACGAGAAGAATTATACGACGCATGATTTGGAGCTCGCAGCAGTTGTGTTTGCACAAAAAATCTGGCGGCATTATCTTTTTGGGGTCCATGTGGAAATGCTCTCAGACTACAAGAGTCCTCAATATTTATTCAAACAAAAGGAGTTGAATTTAAGGCAGCGGAGGTGGTTAGAATTGCTCAAGGATTATGATATGAATATTTTGTACCATCTAGGAAAGGCGAATGTGGTAGCAGACGCTCTTAGTCGGAAATCCATGGGTAGCTTGGCTCATTTGGAAGCAGGTCAGAGGCCTTTGGCTCGGGAGGTTTATCAGTTGGCCAGTCTGGGAGTATGTCTTTCAGCCTCAAATGAAGGGAATGTCGTGGTGCGTAACAGAGTGAAGTCTTTGCTTGTAGCGGAAGTAAAGGGAAAAAAATTCAGGGATCCAGCTTTGGGACAGTTGAGGGAAGCAATTCTGAATCACAAGACTACATCATTTGACTCGACAATGATGACGGTGTTTTGCGGTGCCAAGGGAGACTATGTGTTCCGGACGTGGATGAACTTCGGGAAAGGGTAATGGAAGAGGCTCACAATTCCAGGTATTCAGTACACCCAGGTTCTACCAAGAAGTATCATGATTTCAAAGAGATTTATTGGTGGAATGGTATGAAGAGGGGTGTGGCGGACTTTTTGGCTAGGTGTCCGAATTGTCAGCAAGTGAAGGCCGAGCATCAGAGGCCCAGTGTGTTGATGCAGCTTATTGAAATACCAATGTGGAAATGGGAGATGATCAATATGGACTTTGTGGTAGGGTTACCCCGCACTTAGCGTAAGTTCGACTCAATTTGGGTGATAGTGGATCGACTCATGAAATCAGCTCACTTCTTTCTAGTCAAGTCCCCCGATACTGCAGAACAGTACGCCCAGTTGTATATCAAGGAAATAGTCAGGCTCCATGGCACTCCAGTTTCTATTATCTCGGATCGAGGGGCCCAGTTCACAGCTAACTTTTGGAGGAAATTTCAGCAGGGTTTGGGTACTCAGGTAAATCTCAGCACCGCTTTCCACCCACAGACGGATGGTCAAGCGGAGCGAACTATTCAAACGCTCGAAGATATGTTACGAGCTTGTGTTTTCGATTTCAAGCGTAGCTGGGATGATCACTTGCCGCTTATAGAGTTTGCTTACAATAACAGCTTCCACGCTAGTATTCAGATGGCCCCATTTGAGGCATTATACGAAAGAAGGTGTAGGTCTCCTATTGGATGGTTCAAAGTTGGTGAAGCAGAATTGCTAGGGCTGGATCTCGTGCAGCAGGCTATGGAAAAAGTTAGAGTCATTCAAGAGAGGATGAAAACTACTCAGAGTCGCAAGAAATCCTATGCGGACGTTCGCCGTAGGGATTTGGAGTTTCAAGTAGATGCTTGGGTGTTCTTGAAGATATCGCCCATGAAGGGAGTAATGCGGTTTGGGAAGAAAGGGAAATTGAGCCCTAGGTATGTCGGGCCGTATCAGATCGCTCAACGGATAGGACATGTGGCTTATAGACTGGAATTGCCCCATGAAATGTCATTAGTGCACCCGGTGTTTCATGTGTCCATGTTGAAGAAAGTGATTAGGGATCCATCCGCCATTGTGCCGGTTGAGACGGTTGAAATTAATGAAGGATTGTTATATGAAGAGGTTCCGGTCGTTATTCTTGATAGGCAGGTCTGTACATTGAGGAACAAAGAGATTACTTATGTTAAAGTGTTATGGCGAAGTCAACAAGTCGAGGAAGCCTCATGGGAAGCGGAAAATGAAATGAAAGAGAAATACCCCCATTTGTTTGAATAAGTCCGGTAATGGTTTGAAAATTGTCATCCCTAAGCAATTATATGTTGTGTCAAGTTTTGTGCAAAAGCACCCCATTTTCTCCATAATTGCCCTACTATTGTAACTTCTCAAGTTGTGCCATATTTGTGTATGTTGTGATTATTTGGGTAATGTGAAACTCCTTGAAGTAAGATAAATTATGTGCAATTTATGTGATAGTTAAATGATATGCAAGTTTGTGGTGTTAACTAAAATAGGTATAGCATGTTGGAGTAATTGAATTGCATACGACTTATTGAGGTAACCCAATTATATGCAAATTGATGGAGTAACTGGTAATGTGTAGAATTGGTTAAACATGTATTTCGGGGGCTCTCTGACAAGTGGATAGGCCTATATTCAAAGGAAACTCTGGCGAAATTTCCAGAAATTATCGGAGTTAGTGAAAATTTGGCGGTTGGTTTATTTTGTGTTTTTCCTACTCCAGTAATTCCCTGATCCTCATTCGAGGACGAATGATTTTAAGTGGGGGAGAATGTAAAGACCTGTAAATATTTCATGGCTAAAAATAATGCCCAAATAGGTCCCCGTGTTGATATAACTATAGAAATTCTTAAAACGGACTCTTCTTGAGTAAAAAGTACCCCGGGACTCAAAAGATAAAATTTTCCTGATTTGTGCAGGTCTGTGGTCCACTATGCGATCGCAGATCAGGTATGCGGACTGCATAGTGGTCGCATACTTGGACAGTTTGCTGTCCATTTTGAGGACAACTATGCGGCCTAGGATGCGATCGCATTTTACGAATGCGGGCCGCATATTTGTCACATACCTGGGCAGTCCGGTTTCCTTTTGGCCCATTTTGAGGGCCATTTATGCGACAGGAATGCGGACCGCGATCGCATTCCTGACTGCATTTCTACTTCGGGACTCTTAAAATTCTAATTTTATACCCGACCCCCAGTTCATTAAAACACTTCCCCCCTTCCATTTTAACCATTTTCTGAACAAAATAGAGAGGGAAGAGAGAGTTCTTGAGAGAGAAGGTTCCATCTTCACCCAAAATTGATTCTTCACTATCACTCGGGCCTGGAAGTTATTGAGTAATTGTCATCTTCTTCACTCCAAGAGGTAAGTCCCCACCCCATTTCCTTTTAATTCTTCGATTTTGGCTAAAAAGGATAGAACATATAAATTGATTCTTGGAGATAAACGTCGATACCTTGCATGCATGTAAGTTAAACTCCCTAATCTAGTAAAGGGAAATGAATTTGGGTAATTATTCACAAAAAGAGGGAGTAATCTAAGAGGTCACATAGCATTCGATAAAATGCCTAAATGAGTTGAAACTATGTTTATGGTTCCTAATTCTAAGTGAAATATGTCACATTGTGGAATAGATTTACGGTTCTAGACGGTTCGGTGATTTGTGATAAAAAAATTAAAGGGGAATTCCGATTCAAGGTATGTATGGCTAACTTTAATCTTTGTAGAGTTACCTTGTTGGTGTCCGAGCACACAGTATGAAATTCTTGCTTGAGCATATGTGAATTGATTGTCCTGCTGTGTCGAGGTGTACGAGTTCATTCTCTTATATTTCTTAAGTCGACTACCATGCTAATTGAGATTATGAAGGGTGATTTCTTGTGCTTATCCTATCATGTGTAAGGTTCGTTAAATGTTCAAATATGTCGATATGGCAGTATGTGCAACTAAATGAAAGTATGTTAATCTACCCTAATGTGGGAATATATCTAATTGCTAAGGGTAGAGTGTGGCAAATAATGACAAAAAATTGTGGACTAATTTAATTGAGTTAAATGGCGATGGCTACACCATACATGAAATCTGTTTGGTAAGGATTATTGTGCCTTGATTTCATACAGTTGTTGGTTGATATGAAATTATGTTCTTGATGATGAAGATCCCTGTGATAATATTGTTGGTTGTTGTTACTATCAAATGTGATTGTATAGTGGGATCGGGTTACGTGCCGCAACACGAAGTAATAAGGGTGGAGAGGTAATAAGGGTGAAATGTGATTTTACGGTGGGATCGGGTTGCACGCCGCAACACGAAGTAATAAGGGTGGAGAGGTAATAAGGGTGAAATGTGATTTTACGGTGGGATCGGGTTGCACGCCGCAACACGAAGTAATAAGGGTGAGATGTGAATGTACGGTGGGATCGGGTTGCGCGCCGCAACAAATGAGTAACTGTGGAATCTTCATTTGTGATTTTCTGTATATCTGTGTGGTACTTGTGTGGTTACCCTGACTGTTTTCTAAATGTGTACTGTTTGATTCTACTTAGAATAAACTTTGTTCATACATACAT
Source organism: Nicotiana paniculata (assembly GCA_005239505.1). Classification (NCBI taxonomy): domain Eukaryota; kingdom Viridiplantae; phylum Streptophyta; class Magnoliopsida; order Solanales; family Solanaceae; genus Nicotiana; species Nicotiana paniculata. The sequence goes on from ML313745.1 coordinate 116,127, forward strand.
ACTAGTACTATTCAACGGTACTAACGTCCTTTTTGCCGGGGGCGCTTATATGGATGTAGGTGGTTCCACAGCATGTAGCTCAGACCACCGATAGTAGTGCTTCCCCTTCATACCTTCAGCAGATCCGCTGAGCCCCATTTTCTCTCGGGGGCGTGTGTAGTCTATATCATCCCTTTTGTATATGTTATGTCTTCTAAGGTATAGCCGAGGCCTTGTTGCCGGCAAGTATTCTGTAAACCCTTAGTACTCTTAGAGGCTCCGCAGACATGATGTGGGTTGTACATATATGTATTTTGGGCAATAATTGTCTTTACTAGGAATCGTGGTCCTAATCGAAATTATTGTATGTTTTGTGATTACCAAATGTTGAAATGATAAAGGACGAAATGAACTCAAATGGTAAATTCATGTTTAAGCTCTAAATTGCTAATTCATGTGGAATAATGTATATTGTAAGCACGGGGCGCATTGGGCAGGAAAGGCAAATCCAGGTCCGCTTGACCGGGATCTTCTGGTTGGGCGCCGGTCTCGTTCCTCAGTTTTGGGGCGTGACAATTACAAATTCTCATTGGGCCTACCAATGGGCCCCCACCGTTCATCACCGAGTGGACAAATAACCCTCCAAAAGTCCACAATGACATAACCATAACACACACTATCATCTGGCTAGCTTTGGCCATATTTCACAGTCCACAACCATGAAACAATCTGTTTCTGAAAACTCCCAGTTTCCCAATCCATAGAATACACGAATCACCCTACCTGAACCCAGTGCCACCGCCCAAATGTCTAACACATATCTCGTATACGGTCATCCAACGAGGAATACTTCTTTATTTCTTCCATGCCACATAACAAAATCTTAATCTCAACATTCGACTAACCAAGTGAGCACCACCATATCAATGATGCATCCGTAAGTCAAAACAGAATGCGCCTTCTGAAATGCACACCCTTCTAATTGATCTCATCTAGGAGGAAATCCCAAAACGCAAACATGTTCCTCACACCAGTATGAAATATTCACCTCAAACCGTGATAGAAATCATCGAGAACCCTTTGGAATCCATTTGCACATAACCAAGCTATCAGAATCGAATTCCTCTAACTCAACCAAGCAACGCCGTTTCCCAAAACCCATGAGTATTGCCACGAAACACCTCTAGATACCCACCACATCATAAGTACCCCAAGAACCGATAATATCATTACCGTGTTGATCCAATTTACTATCAAACTGCCCTGTTTCCTCCAAGTTCCTTCCAAATTACCCTCAAGTTGATACCCCTCCTTGCGAGAACACCATGATCCTTAACCCAAAGCTCTCCATAAGAGATTCTGGCATAAAAACTACACCGCCCTAAGGTCCATAAGACGATGCATTTCCTCTTAGAACCCCAAGGTACTACAACCGAGACACCCATTCTGAAGAGACCTTCTGTGAATCTAAAGTTGTTTCCTACACTACTTAGTCTTCCTGATACTGAAATGCATAATCCACAATGATATAGAAATATCGCGAGCCTCAACACCATCCAATGTAAAATCTTAAACTCTAGCCACAACTACTATTCCACCACTTAATCTTCCTAAGTCTAAACTCATCAATAAGGCATAAGAGTCAAATTCATTCTACAACTAAAAAACATGGAAAACCTTCCAATATAGTCACAACTCGAGACTATACGACACATCAAGATAGAAATCAAGCACCCATTAGTCCTGTTTACACCTCAAGCAAACTCTTTTCTTCACATTCAAGCCATCTGAACACAGCCTGCAGTCACATCCTACTCATCATTTAGTCATCCAACCACTCGCCGACCACAAATTCCACTCATAAGGACACTACTGAATGTATGAGTCCAAAATCACATGCACACACAACCAAAATTCCCGTCCTCAAGACGCCGTTAAAACCCGGACTCAAGTCCTCCAGATTGACCCATAATCAGCACACATAAATCACATCTCACACCTCTTCATTGGAATCACAAGTCGTCGATGCTCAGCCGATAGCGAGCTCTCACATGCGCATACGAATACGTAGAAGGAATTCAAATACGCTTCACGCTGGATCAATGTCGCACGATAAGGAAGGAAATATGGGAAGCTTATCCTAAATGTCTTCTTGTAGCCTCTCGAAGATAGGTATGGACGTCATCATAACGATCCGTAAGACTTTACTAGACACTTGTTCATGACTCGTAGAACCTATTAACCTAGAGCTTTGATACTAACTTGTCACGACCCAAAATCACTAGTCGTGATGGCACCTAACTCGACCCGCTAGGTAAGCCAACTAACAGAAAATACCAGCCAAATGAAATTATAGGAAAATAGTGAAGAATTATCTGAACCTTAACAAATTAACCCAAGAACTGGTAGAACGAATCACGAGCTTCTATGATTTGGAATTTACAAAGTTAATACAAATAATTACACGATCTGTTTGAAAGTTACATAAACAGATTAACAAAATCTAAAGCTACCAAGGACAAGCGGAAACTATATTCGGAATGCACGAACATCTTCAGGAGCAGCTCCCGACATTACCAGCAGCTCCGCTCCAAAAATCTACACGCAAGGTGCAGAAGTATAGTATGAGTACAACCGATCCCATGCACCCAGTAAGTATTTTGTCTAACCTCGCCGAAGTAGTGACAAGGATTTTTAGTTAAAAGATGCCACTGATAAAATTTGTAATGTAAACTAACAATAGAACTATACTACAGTTTAACAACATAGACCACACGAAACATATGTACAAAGCAATAACAGAGTACTCGAAAAGATCACAATTCAACAGTTTCCAATATCTTGACCAATCTTTTCCTTAGAGCGATAACCAATGAACCAAAATAATCACCTCAAAACTTTCATAGTGTGAGAAATATACTCAAGACATAAAATCCAACGGCACGACAACACCCTTCGTGCATTTATCTCATCCTCACCAAATATGCGTAAAACAGTACCAACCGAATGATGGAAATGTCGATAACAGAAATGACAAAGTAGAAAAATATGCAAGTAGCAGTAATGAACGAGGATGTATGTAAGGGCATCAGTAACAGACTAGGCGGAAAGCATAGAGGTAATGACAACAATTAGAAAAAGGAATATAACTTCAATTAACTAGCATGATGGGGGCATAAATATAGTTAGAACGAATAAGAGGGGAACCCATGATCATTATGAGTTAACAAGTAGAAGCATGAATGACTAACATGGTGGAAGGCATGTAATAAGTGCAACAAAAAGATACGTCAAAGATGTAATTATGACATCAGGAAGTAGGAATGATATTTGCAAGTTTAACAAGTAGAAGGCATGAGCGATATAATAACAAATAGGATAGAGAACTAGAACAGGGCATTAACGAAAAGTCACATAAGAACCATAAATACGACATAGACAGCTCAATTTAAAGGCATAAACATATACAATAGGAAAATATATCACAATATAATGCATGTTCCTCGTTCTCACCTGCACAGAAACACCTATCGTGCCATGAAATCATGATAAAGCATGATAATATAAATGAAATGGCACAAAATCACCCTTCGTGCTTTTACTCACAAATGATATGGTACAGCATCACCCTTGGTGCTTTTACTCTCAAATAATATGGCACGACATCACCCTCTGTGCTTTACACTCTCCCTGACATGATAATTTATATACAAGGGGACGATATCACCCTTCATGCTTTACACTCTTCCTTACCAAGCATATGTATATCAATGACAATAAGGCAGGAAGCATAAATAACGTCAAGGAGAGTGTTTAAATGAATATTTCAAATGAATCTCAATCATAACGTTCCAAGCCAACAATAGTTCAATAAACCCTCAAGAACCTTATTATTCAAGTATTTCAACAAATCTCACAAATAATCTACGACACAAGTATAGAATCTAGTATCTCAAGAATATAGGCCATAACAATGTATTAATGATTATGCATAATGATGACCGAATTAGACACATAAATGTATTCTCATAATTCCACCAAATTTGATCAAATTATAATAATCTAAGTCTTTGTTTCTAACATCTAATACTATGTTCTTAGTATCTAGGAGTCAAGTAAGGTGTGAATAAAGAAGGTCACCTGATTCTACACGACACAATTTATAACATAATTTACCCCCGAGCATGGTTAACCCTGGAAAATACATATGTGCTTGTCACTTCATATATGTATCACCCCCGTATGTTAGCAAACAATGTCAAATAGTAGAAAAAATTCCCTCAACAAAGATAGGCAAGACATTACCTCAATTCGGCTAACACAATACTCAATTTAGCTTTTTCTTTACAAATTCACCTCCACTCGGCTAAATCTAGCCAAAGAAGATTTAAATACATCACGCAATGCAAGAAAAAACAATTTCCATTAATAAAGCTGTAGTTTTTATACAATTCCTAAAAAGTCAACAAAAGTCAACTCAGGGCTTGCCCGATCGAAACCCAGGTCCGAGGTAGGTCTTGAATACCCATAGCCTCGCGAGTCCAAATACGTATTTTGTTTTCAAATCCGAGTCCTATTCGACTCTCAAACCCCAAATTTTTATTTTTCAAAGTTTTGAGAAAATCCCCAAAACTTTCCCTAGATTCTCATCAATTTGATGTTAAATCTTATGTAAAATCATGTAATGTAGTTGAGAATTGATTATAGGTATTTACCAGATGATTTGGCATGAAAATCCCTTCACAAAATCGCCTCCCATCAAAGCTAGGGTTCAAAATATAACAAAACAAAGTTAAGCCTCGAAATTCTCAGCTATATGTTGGCTGCAGATGCTGTATTGGCGCCAGCTATATGTAGGTTGCAGATGCTGCATTTGCGATATGGAGTTTGCAAATGCGAACAAATCATCGCAAAAGCGAACGAGAAGATTTCCTGCTAAGTTCGCATTTGTGGACAAAGTACCGCAAATGCGAACAACCTACACATCGAAAATGTGAGAAATACCTTCGCAAATGCAAAGTCTGTCTCAGCAGCCCAGCTTCGCAAATGCGATACTGCTTCGCAATTGCGATAGTTGCATTTGCGACAAAAACATCGCAATTGCGATGACACCAGTACCAACACTCAAAAATCATGAAAAATCATTCCGAAACCAATCTGAAACTCACTTGAGCCCCCAAGGTTCCAAACCAACCAGGCACCTAGGTCTAGAAACACAACACGAACTCTTTCGCGCGTTCAAATCATCAAAATAACCTCTAAAAGCATGAATCAGACGCCAAAACGCATGAAGATAAGAGTAAACTTCAAGAACTTCTTGAATCCCAACCAAGCGTCTGAATCATATCAAATCAACTCCAAATGGCACAAATTTTGCAGAAAAGTTATATGATGAAATGAACCTACTAAAGGCTTCAAATCACGCATAACAACTTCAAAACGATCAATCTCACCTCAAGTCAAAATCAATGAACTATGGAACTTCAATTTCTGCAACTGATACCGAAATCTATTAAAATCACGTCCAATTAACCTCAATTTTGCACACAAGTCACATTTGACATTACATACCTACTCTTGGTCAAACTTCTCAAAAATCCAAATTTTGCCATTTCAAGACTAATTCGACTATGAACCTCCAAATTACAATCCAGCCGTCCAAAATCACCCAACGGAACTAACGAAACTCCATTCCGAGATCCAATGCTAAAAGGTCAAACTTGGTCAACTCTTCCAAGTTAGAGCTAGATCTTTTAGTTCATTCTTCCAAATTGATTCCGGATAACTTGAAAACCAACACCGATGATTTATGCAAATCACAACACATCATACGGAGATACTCGAGCCCTCAAACTACCGATTGAAGTGTAGATGCTCAAAACGACTAGTCGGGTCGTTACAAGATGGCTGTGATCCACGTGGCTGTGAGGCAACTAGATGTATATCAGACATATAGTCCTATGGCCCTGTGATGGAAGACCTGGTGTTTTGATGAAGGTGTAGGGATCATGATATTATGGCAGATCAGTATAGCCGTGTGGTGGAGGATAAGACATAGGAATCTCTGAAGAGGGTGGAAAAGAGGGAGTATTATTATCCCCAGATTCTACCCTCCTATTTTCCTTCCTATCCTTTTCTCGACCCCGAGAACTAGTAGGGTCATTGTTACTTTGACCCTTTCCCGCCATCTGCATAATATAATACATAATTAGATTTAAACATATAAGAAACTAGTTATAAAATGAGAGTTCTTTAAAAACCAACTTTTTAATCCTCGTCGACGTATTGTTCCTCGTCCGATAATTCCTCATCCTCAGTTGTTTGAATTTCATCAGTTGATTCTTCGTCCTCATTTTCTATAATTGTGACTCCAGATTCTGGGTAGTGTATATATATATATATATATTTTTTTTTTGCGTTCATTTGCACTCGTTATAGCTTATTTGTTGTTAATCACTGAAAATGTAAAAGAATTGGCTAATGATTCTCTAACGTGGCTTGCCTAGCAAGTGCAATGTTAGGCGCTATCACGGTCCCGACGGTGGGAATTCCAGGTCGTGACAAGTTGGTATCAGTACACTAGGTTGCATAGGTCTCACAATTCACGAACGAGCTTAGTAGAGTCTGGGGGATCGGTATGGAGACGTCTGTACTTATCTCCCAGAGGATATGAAGTTTAGTTACAAATTTCACTTATATTCTTCTCTGTCGTGCGATTTTGATTTCTCAATTGTGATTAAACTCTTCTATGTTTATTCTCTCACCGATGGCAAGAATGCGTACCGCTTCTTCAGTTGAGCAGCAACCCAGAACCTCCAGTAGCAGCTCCTATGAGGGCTGAGGTCGAGGCCGTTCTAGAGGCCGAGGTAGGGACAGGGCTCAACCTAGAGTTCGAGCAGCAGCCCCAGAAGTGGAGCCTCGGGTAGAGTTCAACAAGGAGGTTCCAGCCCAGACTGTTCCTGTCGGACCAGCTCAAGTCTCGGAGGGTTTCATTTCCACCCTAGTACTTAAGCATACTTTGGTCCATTTGGCGGGCCTTATGGGGAGTGTGGCCCAGACTGGAACATTTTCCACGGCACCGGCCATCTCTCAGGCTGGAAGAGGAGCCCAGACTCCTGCTACTCACACTCTGGGGCAGATGGCTCCCCAGTATCAGACTCTAGCAGCTCATCCAGTCATATTAGTTCAACCGGTTGGTGCGGCACAGACCGGTGATGGGTCAGCTATGTCTTTTGAGGCTTTGTGGAGATTGGATAGGTTTACCAAGATCTTCCATGTTCATTTCAGTGGTGCTACTTCAGAGGATCCCCAGGAGTATCTTGACAACTGTCATGAGATGCTTCAGAACATAGGTATACTGGAGACCAATGGGGTCGACTTTGCTGCATTTCAGATGTCTGGTTCCGTCAAGAAATGGTAGAGAGATTATTTGTTGACCATACGAGCTGGATCGCTTGGTCTTTCTCGGGACCAGTTCTCCCAACTCTTCCTAGAGAAGTTTCTTCCTATCACATTGAGAGAGGAGCCTCGTCGTTAGTTCGAGCATCTCTAGCAGGGCAGTATGACTGTTATTTAGTACGAGACCCATTTTGTGGATTTGTCCCTTCAAGATCTTGTTCTACTTCCTATCGTGAGAGAGATAGGGTGAGGAGGTTTATTGAGGGACTTGCTCAACCTATTATATTGCAGATGGCTAAGGAGACTAGGAGTGAGATATCTTTTCAGACGGCTGCCAATCTCGCCAGGCGAGTTGAGATGGTTCTTGGATAGGGAGGTCAAGGGTATGACAAGAGACCTCGCCATTTCGGTCAGTTCAGCGGTGCCTCGTCTGGAGGCAGGGCACTTTAAGTAGAGGCCATCCTCCCAAGACGTTTCATTTAGCGCTTTGGGCATCCCACGGTGCTTCAGGGAGTCGTGGTCCTTATGTGCCTCATTCTGGACAGCCATCGTACAATGCATCCCCATCTCCTATCACTGCACCTCCTATTGTTATATCCCATATTTCGTACGTAAAAGTTTTGTTGTAAGTTTATCGATATAGAACGGGGATGAGATTATCTTGAGGTTAAAAACATTTATGCTATTTATAATAAGCGATAAGTAAGTGCCGCTGAGGTTAAATAGTAAACAAATCAAAGAAAGTGAGTTTCGTCGAAGTTTGTCGATATGGGATAAAATACGATTCGGGCTACAATACCTGGTATTTATGGACTAGTGCCATACAAGGTACTACATAACTATGATAGTAGGGTACATATGTATTAAAAGTGAGTAGTATTTTAAGTAATTTGAGATAATTCATAATTATATGGGTAACTGATTAATTCTTGGTTAATTAACTAAAAAGTGGGATAAGATTTAATCCTCCCCCTAACGTGGCAATCATCCCTTCCTATTTAAATGACTAAGTATTAATGGTTGCAAGGTGTTACACTTTGAGAAAGAAGTGTGACACCAAGATTAATTATTTGGGGCCACCTAAATATGTTAAGAATAACAACTGTGCTATTTTATGAAAGAATTCCAACAAACCTTTCCATAGCATCAGTAACGTCCTTTTCTAAAGAGCTTCATTCAAACTTCTCATTTCCTAGTTACTTAAGGAAAAATTTCAGCCAAGATGGTCTTTGCATGAGCAATGTTATTGCTTCGGGCATTTCATATAACTTATTCCGTGTTTTATCGCAATTAACGTATGTTAGAAGATTGTCAAGAGAACCGACTCAGGTATGTTAAGGCTATCCCTTCTTTCTTTTTGGCATGATCCAAATGCTACAAACTAAATGAGAAAACGCACAACTTTCATAAACGACTCTATTCATAGAAATACTAGGGGTTTCTATGTTCTTGGTTCCCCATGTGACATATTATTATATCTTCTGTTCATGAGTCTTAGAATAAAACACAGTTGATAAAGTTAATCCGAAAGGAATATTGAGTTTATTAACATATTTTCATGAATTTTATTCATTTATACATGTACATTGACCCATGACCAGATGCGTTATATACGCGTATTTATATGTATATGTGATATGTGAAAAGGTTACAGCGTTATATACGCAGCACCACCTGATCAGTTGGTATATGTTGATGATGTTGCCCACAGTGGACGAGACGATATGATGGGATGCCCTCAAAGGCTTTATTTAGACCTATACGTATGCATGACACGACATTTATATGCACGTGCATGAAATTATAAAATGTTTTAGAATTTACAAAGTTATTCAGATTTACAAGTGGATTTCTTCATTTCATGTTTCATCTATGTATTTTATGTACTGATTTCATGCCTTATATACTCAGTGCATTATTCATACTGACGCCCTATTTTTCCCGGGCTTGCGTTTCATGCCCGCAGGTGCAGGTAGGCAAGCTGACGATCCCCTTTTTTAGGATCCTTGATCAGCGAGAGTTGGCGCGCACCACTTGACTTTGGAGTTGCTTTTGATTTTGGTACGATATGTTTGTATACATATATGGGTATGACGTGGCCCAGTCCCGTCCTTGTACACTTGTATTTTCTAGCAGAGGTCTGTAGACAGTTATGTATAGTTGGATAGTATGTGGCCTTGTCGGCTTCCAGTTTTAGATATATAGCTGTCTATAGCAGTCTTGCCGGCTAGCCCATTGTATTCCGCATGTTTATGTACATATGTCTTTTGGATAGGTTTCCCTCACGTATGTCATTCATGTTTTTATATTAAGATGCATGCTTAAGGATGTTCGACAGGTAGGACTCGGACACCTGTCACGGCCCATCGGTTTGCGTCGTGACAAAAGTGGTATCAGAGCAGTTCTGTCCTAGGGTTGTCTACAAATCGTGTCTAGTAGAGTCTTGTTTATGGGTGTGTTGTGCACCGCACTTATAAACAGGAGGCTACAAGACATATAGGATGTTATACTCTCTTCTTATCTTAGATCGTGCGATATAAAAATTTATGTTCCTAACGATATGTTATATTTTCAGCGATGCCTCCAAAGACTACAACCGCCCTAGAAGGGAAACTCTATGGCTGGTGAGATTACTAGTCGAGCGCCACGAGTTACTAGGGCTTGGGGATAGTCTCATAGTGAGATTCCATCTCATACTTGATATACCCCGCCCTCTCCAGGAGAGCTCCAAGGGGCACCAGCTCCAGCGCCCGCCCATGTACGTTCAGCCCCTCAGCCAGATGCACCCAGTGAGGAGATGAGAGATGATATTCAACTATTAACTCGATTAGTAGCCACACAAGATCGGCTTTAGGAAGTATGTATTGGTCATGTAAATAGGTCCGTTAGTGCAAGGGTTCGTGATTTCATTAATTTAGACCCTCTGATATTTACGGAGGCAGATTCAAACAAAGACCCTCAGGTATTTATTGATAGAATGCAGAGGACGTTGAGGGTAATGAAGGACACTGCGACTGAGTCAGTTGAGCTAGCTTCCTATAGACTCCAAGATGTTGCAGTTAATTTGTACGAGTCTTGGGAATTGTCCAAAGGTGAGGATGCCCCTACAGCGGTATGGCAGGAGTTTACAGAAGCGTTTATTCATCATTATCTGCTATCAGAGCTTAGACGGGCCAGAGTTGATAGGTTATTGACCCTTCGACAGGGTAACATGAGTGTTCGATAATACAATCTTCAATTTGATTCGTTGGATAGGTATGCTCCCACTATGGTATCTAAGATGGAGGATCGGGTTCATCGATTCGTGATGGGACTAGAGCCACACTTGCTTAACGATTGTATGTCTGTCTCACTTCAACCAAACGGGGATATTTCTCGTATTCAGGCATACACTCAGGGTGTAGAGGAACATAAGCAGAAGCAGAGGGCCGATCATAAGCATAAGTCTTTGGGTCCTTCTGGCGAGTTTCAAGGTGGTCAAAGACCACAATACCCGAGGTATCCTGCCCCGTCATCAGCTAGCGCACCCTCTCAGTTTGCCGGTAAGAGATTTGATTGTTTCAAGTATTCAGGGCCTGGTCAGAATTCCAGGGCCTCAGATTCTCTGTATAGGGGTGATCAAGTCAGATTAGACCACCCTTGCCACGATGTACTCAGTGTGGTAAACAAACTGCCGGGCAGTGCTGTATGGGGTTGGGTGTTTATTATACTTGTGGTTATCTGGGCCACATTATGAGGAACTGAATGACGAGAGGTGATTCAAGAATAGCTCAGTCAGCGGGATCTGTAGCTGGTTCGTCATCATCAGTACGCCCCCTGGGCAAGGTCCACAAGCACCAATGAGTCGTGGTAGAGTTAGAGGTGGAACATCTAGCTCGAGCGGTCCTCAGAACCGCATTTATGCATTAGCAGGACATCAGGATCAGGAATCATCACCTGATGTTGTTACAAGTATATTATCAGTCTTCTCATATGATTTATATGCACCGATTAACCCAGGTTCCACCTTATCATATATTAATTCGTTGGTTGCTAGTAAGTTTGGAATAAAACCTGAATTGGTTAAACCTTTTGAGGTGTCTACACCTGTTGGGGACTCAGTTGTAGCTAAGCGAGTATATAGGGGTTGTATAATAGTGGTTCATAGTCGATCTACCGAGCGGACCTAATAGAGTTAGATATGGTAGAATTTGATGTTATAATGGGTATGGATTGGTTGGCTTCTTGTCATGCCAACGTTGATTGTAGATCAAAGATAGTATGATTTCAATTTCAAAGGGAGCCCGTTTTGGAGTGGAAATACGGCGTTGCCGAGAGGTAGATTTATTTCCTATCTCAAGGAAAAGAAGATGATCAGAAAGGGCTGTATTTATCATTTAGTTCGGGTTCAGGATGTGGAAGTAGAGTCAACAACCATTCAGTCCACCCCTCTGGTTAATGCGTTTCCCAATGTTTTCCCAATGAGCTTCTAGGTCTTCCGCTAGAGCGAGAATTGAGTTTGATGTTGACCTACTATAAGATAATCTTCCAATATCTATTCCTTCCTATAGAATGGCCCCTGCAGAGCTAAAAGAGTTGAAGGAACAACTAAAGGACTTACTTGAGAAAGACTTTATCAGACCTAGTACATCACCGTGGGGAGCACCTGTGTTATTTGTGAGAGGAAAGATGGTTCCTTACGGATGTGTATTGATTATAGACAGTTGAATAAGGTGATGATCAAGAATAAGTACCCGCTCCCGATGATTGATGATTTATTTGATCAGTTGCAAGGTGCCAAGTGTTTCTCAAAGATAGACTTGAGGTCCGAGTACCATCAAGTAAGGGTTAATGAGAAAGATATTCCGAAGACAACATTCAGGACCAGATATAGGCTACGAAACTCAGTTTGACCAATGCCCCATCATTCATGGATTTGATGAACCGTGTGTTCAATCCCTTTTTAGATCTGTTCATAATTGTATTTATCGACGATATATTGGTGTATTCTCGTTCAGAGGCTGAGCATGCATATCATTTGCATACTATGCTCAGAGTTCTACAAAAAGGGAAGTTGTATGCAAATTTCTCTAAATTATGTGGGGCCACCTAAAAATGTTAAGAATAACAACTATGATATATTATGGAAGAATTCCAACAAACCTTTCCATAGCATCAGTAACGTCCTTTTCTAAAGAGCTTCATTCAAACTTCTCATTTCATAGTTACTTAGGGAAAATTTTCAGCCAAGATGGTCTTTGCATGAGCAACATTATTGCTTCAGGCTTTTCATACAACTTATTCCATGTTTTATCGCAATTAATGTGTGTTAAAAGATTGTCAAGAGAATCGACTCAGGTATGATAAGGCTATTGTCATGACCCTAAATCCAACACAGGTCGTGATGGCACCCAAGACCGGAGTCAGGCAAGCCAACAGTTGTTTACTAGTGAGATTATCCTTATTTAACATCCCAACCCCACGTATTCCCAAAATTGTAAGCTTATATCATTGAAATAAAAGCGGAAACATTAACCAAATTAAGTAAATACAGCCACAATGATCATGGTCCAATATATATATAGTCCCAAAATAAAGAGTCTACTATGTGCGTGCCAGGAACTAGTGTCACAAGTCAACAGGCGAACTAGTAGAATATACAAAAGATTATACAAACTGTACAGCTGTCTGAGAGGAGTAGACAGAAATGAAAAAAAATATAACTCCATAGCACTGCTGAGAATCGCCAAGGGAGGCAGTTTACCGTGGAGTCAGGTCCAGAATATACGTCAAGCTCCGGTCGGATAACCAGAAGTGCAACTTGAGTACATAAATATATATGTACCCATTGAATATCCCTCTTAACCTCGAAGAGGTAGTGACGAGAGGTCGACATGATACTCACTAAAAGGTCCAACAGTAATAATACAAAATAGGATATAACGAAATGCAGTAGACATGTGAGATAGTAGGCAGCATATACCTATCAAATACAGAAATCCAGGAAACTACTGAAAATAAGCAACAATGTACACTTTCCTTTTTCCCCCAAATATCTGTCAAGTCAATATCAATGGAAACAATACCAAATAGCCAACTGCACACAAGGGTAAGACAACCGGCCGGAGTCATAAGGAAATATCTAGACACTGAATAGACGTAAAGCTTCCCCCGCTCGCGAATCATACCTGTGACTCGGGTGCTGACACATTTATGTACAATTTCCATAAAGCCTCCCTCGATCGCGAATCATACCTGCGATTTGAGTGCTGACACACTTATACACAATTACCATAAAGCTCCCCTCGATTGCGAATCATACATGCGATTCGAGTGCTGACACACTTATACCGATTTATCATATAGCTTCCCTCGATCGCGAATCATACCTGCGATTCTAGTGCTGACTCTCATACGTACATATATATATATAAAAATAACAATAACTCAGTAGGGGATATACCTGTAACAGGGATTAATCAAATGGGAGTTCAAGTGTAACTTTCCACATTTCCATATCAATTCAAAAGCAATAGGCAGCTCAAAGAACACCCAAAGATACATAAGGCACATAGAGACATGCTTGTGAGCCCGAAAACTCTCGAAGGAATCACTTACCCATAGCCTAAGGTTATTATATGATTTATACTTGAATTTATAGCAATAAATGGGTAATTCACCAATTTCTTAAGAACCCTAAATTATTACCCAATTCTTTACCTTTCAATGATTTAGTAGTTAATTTAGCTAGAAGATCATGAATTAAACTAGTGTTGAAGTTGAATTAACTCACCTTGACACCCAAAACAATGCTAAAACTCAAAATCACACCTAAAAACCCTAAGAACCAAACTTAGGAACTTTAAGTTTCTAGACTTCGCTAACAACGCGCCGAACCGACCTATACTACTCGAAATGACACTAAATTTTGCAGGCAAGCCATAAATGACATAAAGAAAGTATTCTCGGTCTCGGAATTCTGTTCAGACCTCGATAACACAAAAACACGTCCAAAACCACAATAGGAACCTAGGGAACTTCTTATCTCAATATTGTGCGCCGAAACTCTCCTGGGTCATCAGAAACCCATTCCGAACATAGGCCCAGGTCCAAAATCATCACACAAAGCTACCAGAACTGAAGAAACTCGATTTCGAGGTCATTTTCCCAAAATGTTGACCGAAGTCAAACTTGGTCTTAAAGGCCAACCTTAAGGAACCAATTGTTCCTATATCACTCTAAACACTCCCGAATCCCAGACCACCAGTCCCCGCAAGTCATAAATCATATAAAGCCGCTATGGGAAGTTTCATTTATGGGAATGGGGTCCGATAACGCAAAATGACCGATCGAGTCGTTACATTCTCCACCTCTTAAAAAATGTTCGTCCTCGAACGGGTCTAGAATCGTACCTGAAGTGCTGAATATGTGTGGGTATCTACTCCGCATGTCCTCCTCGGACTCCCAGGTCGCCTCCTCAACTGGATGGCCCTTCCGCTGGACCTTTACGGTAGAAACTCTCTTGGATATCAACTGGCGGTCCTGTCTATCAATATAGAAACTGGCTCCTCCTCGTAGCCCAAACTCTCATCCAACTGAATAGTGCTGAAATCAACCACGTGGGAGAAGTCGGCGTGGTACCTCCGGAGCATGGACACATGAAACACAGGATAAACTCCTGATAAACTGGGAGGCAAGGCCAGCTCATAAGCAACCTCCCCAACTCGCCTCAACACGTCAAATGGACCTATAAACCTCGGGCTCAGCTTGCCCTTCTCCCCAAACCTCATAATACCCTTCATAGGTGAGAATTTCAACATGACCCTATCTCCCTCCATAAATGATACATCGCGCGCCCTCTGATCCGCGTAACTCTTCTGTCTTGACTGTGCTGTACGGAGCCTCTCCTGAATCAACTTCACTTTCTCCAAGGCATCCCTCACCAGGTCGGTGCCATATAACTTAGCCTCGCCAGGCTCTAACCACCCGATAGGAGAGCGATCGCCGACCATACAAAGCCTCAAATGGTGCCATCTCAATGCTGGACTGATAACTATTATTGTAAGCAAACTTGGCCAAAGGAAAGAACTGGTCCACTGACCTCCGAAGTCAATCACACATGCCCTGAGCATGTCCTCCAATATCTGAACTGTACGCTCCGACTGACCATCAGTCTGAGGGTGAAATGCTGTGCTGAGGTCTATCTGGGTGCCCATCTCACTATGCAATGCTCTCCAAAAATGCGAGGTGAACTAAGGACCTCGATCTGATACAATGGACGCCGGCACACCATGCAACCGGACTATCTCTCGAATGTAGATATGGGCCAACCTCTCAAAAGTATATGTAATAGCTACTGGAACAAAATGCGCCGATTTGGTCAATCTATCCACAATGACCCAAACCGCGTCCACCTTTTGCGAAGTCTGAGGTAACCCAACCACGAAGTCCATAGCGATGCGCTCCCATTTCCACTCAGGAATGGGCATCTGCTGAAGTAGGCCTCCTAGCCTCTGGTGCTCATACTTCACCTGCTAGAAGTTAAGACACCCAGTCACAAACTCCACAATGTCCTTCATCCGCCTCCACCTGAAATGCTGCTTCAAGTCACGATACATCTTGGTAGCACCAGGATGAATAGAATATCGCGAACTGTGTGCCTCCTCTAGAATCCTCTCCCTCAGGCCATCAACATTAGAACACATAAGCGGCCCTGAAGTCTCAGAACACCATCCTTGCAAATAGTAGCCTCCTTGGCCATACACTAAACCACTGTCTCCCAAAGCTCTGCTAAGCACGGATCATAGAACTGTCGGGTCTTAATCTCCCCCAATAACGAAGACTGAGCAACCACATATGCTAAATCTCGACGAGGCTCTGAGAGGTCTAACCTCACAAGGCGATTGGCCAAGGACTGAATGTCCAAGGCTAGAGGTCTCTCCTCTATTGTAATATAAGACAAGCTATCCATACTCTCCGCCTTCCTGCTCAAAGCATCTGCTACCACATTTGCCTTGCCCGGGTGATAAAGAATGGTGATATCATAATCTTTCAACAACTCAAGCCATATACGCTTCCTCAAATTAAGATCCTTCTGCTTGAACAAGTGCTGCAAGCTACGGTGGTCTGTATAAACCTCATAAGACACTCCATACAAGTAGTGCCTCCAAATCTTAAGAGCGTGAACAATCGCCGCCAACTCCAAGTTGTGCACAGGGTAATTCTTCTCATGAACCTTCAGCTGGCGTGAAGCATAAGAAATAACTCTCCCCTCCTACATCAATACACACCCCAAGCCAACGCGTGAAGCGTCACAATATACTGTGTACATCCCAGAACTTGAAGGCAATACTAGACCTGGTGCTGAGATCAATGCTATCTTGAGCTTTTGGAACCTCGCCTCACACTCGTCAGACCATCGAAACGGGGCATTCTTCTGAGTCAATCTAGTCAATGGAGCTGCAATAGAAGAGAAATCCTCCACAAATCGGCGATAATAACCTGCTAGGCCTAGAAAGCTCTTGATCTCTGTAGATGAAGTAGGACGCGGACAACTCTAAACTGCCTCAATCTTCTGAGGATCAACCTTGATACCCTCTACGGATACCACATGCCCCAAAAAGGCCACAGACTCTAACTAGAACTCACACTTGCAGAACTTAGCATATAGCTTCTGCTCTCGCAAGGCCTGAAGCACAACTCTCAAATGTTGCTCGTGCTCACGCAGGCTCCACGAATAGATCAAAATTTCATCAATGAATACAATGACAAAGGAATCAATATACGGCCTGAACACCCTATTCATCAAATCCATGAATGCTAATGAGGGTATTAGTCAAGCCAAAGGACATCACCAGAAACTCATAATGGCCATATCTCATACAAAAAACGGTCTTCGGAACATATGAAGCCCAAATCCTCAACTGATGATGCCCCGATCGCAAATCAATCTTAGAAAACACACGAGCACCATGAAACTGGTCAAACAAATCATCCATGCGCGGCAAGGGGTACTTATTCTTAATAGTAACCTTGTTCAACTAGCGGTAATCAATACACATCCGCATAGACCCATCCTTCTTCTTTACAAATAGGACTTGAGCACCTCACGGCGACACACTCGGCCTGAAGAACCCCTTAGCAACAACTCCTCTAGTTTCTCTTTCAACTCCTTCAACTCCTTAGGGACCATACGGTACGGGGGAATGGAAATAGGCTGAGTATCTGGAGCTAACTCAATGCAAAAATCAATATCTCGATCTGGAGGAATGTCTAGAAGGTCTGAAGGAAATACATTAGAAAAGTCTCGAACAACTGGCACTGAATCAATAGTCGGGGACTCGGCGGTGGTGTCCCGCACATAAGCAAGGTAGGCCAGACAACCCTTCTCGACCATATGTCGAGCCTTCATGAATGAAATAACCCAGCTGGCTTCACTAATTGAAGAACCCCTCCATTCTAGCCTAGGCGACTCGGGCATGGCTAAAGTAACTATTTTGGCATGGCAATCAAGCACAGCATAATAAGGAGATAGCCAATCCATGCCTAGCATAGCCTTAAAATCAACCATGTTGAGCAATAAAAGGTCATCTCTGGTCTAGAACCCACAGAAGGTGATCACACAAGACTGATAGACCCGATCTACCACCACAGAGTTGCCCACAGGAGTGGATACATATATAGGAGAACCCAATGACTCACAAGGGACATCCAGAAATTGAGAAAATAGTGCTGAAACATATGAATAAGTGGATCATGGATCAAACAATACTGAAGCCTTTCTACCACATACTGAGATAATACCTGTGATCACGGCGTCTGAGGACACTGCATCTGATCTGGCCGGAATAACATAGAATCTGGCTGGAGCACCTGAAGACTGAGCCCTACCAGAGTGAACAGGAGCTGCTTGAGCTCCCCCTGACTGGCCTCCACCTCTAGAACGCCCCCTGCCGACCTATCCTCCACCTCTAGGTGTCCGGACTGCTGGTGCTGAACTCATAGTCTGATAACCCTGTTGCACTGTCTTTCCCCGAAACCTGGGACAAGCCCTCCTCACATGGCCCAGATCCCCGCACTCGTAACATTTCACAAGTTTCATATCCTGTTGTCCCGAAGAAGAAGAATCCTGAATGACCGGGGAGCGATGTGAACCCTCAGGCATAGCACTAAAATAGGAACTGGAGGATCTTTGGCGACTGGGGTAAACACTAGGAGAACTCTGAATAGCTGAAGGACGCTAGGAGCGCTCTGGCATGGCACAAAACTGGGCCTAACTGGAACATCTCGGGGAGGTGGTGGAGGTGATGAATAAGAATTCATGCTGGGCTGACCACCCCCAAAGCGACCTCTGCTCCTAGCTGGGGCATCCCTAAAATCTCCTGAGAACCTAACCCTCTTATCCTTCTGACCCTGCTCCCTGCTCCTCGACCGATAGCCCTCGATCCTATGAGCAATCTCCACTACGAGCTGATAAGGAGTACCCATCTCCACCTCCCGAGCCATGGTGGATCTAATACCTAGATGCAACCCTGCTACAAACCTTTGCACTCTCTTAGCATCGGTGGGTAATATCATAAGTGCATGGCGTGACAGCTCTGAAAATTTGGCCTCATAATCGGTCACCGACATCTGCCCCTGCTCTAACAGCTCAAACTGACCCTGCAGCTCTTCCCTCTAAGAGGGTGGAATATATCTGTCCAAGAACATATGTGTGACCTGCTTCCAAGTGACAGTAGGAGAGTCTGCTGGCCTACTGAGAATATAAGACTGCCACCACCTGCGAGCTCTGCCCTCTAATTGGAATATGGTGAAATCCACTCCATGGGACGCTAGGATCCCCATGTTGTGCAGTCTATCCCTGCACCTATCAATGAAGTCATGGGCATCCTCACCTCGCTCACCCCGAAGACTTGAGGTTGCAATCGAGTCCATCTGTTTAGCATCTTCTGCTATTTCCATCTGCAGCTGGTCTGGGCTCTGGTGTTGCTACTACAGGCTGGGTACCACCCATGGGCAGTGTACCCGGGGTGTGATGTGCTGCAGCAGCCTGTCCTGCGGCCTGGGCGGTAGGGGTTTGTACTCCCCCTCCCGCCTGTGAAGTGGTAGGATCTGCTGGAAATAAACCAGTCTGGGACATGGTGTCCATGAATCTCATCATACGGCCCATAGCCTCTTGGAAGCCTGGAGCTGTCATGAAGTCAGCTGGAGCAGGATCTACTGGAGGCACCTCATCCTGCTCCTCTAAGATGGGATCCTCCGGTGGTGCAATTGGTATAGCTCTGGGACGCCCTCGTCCCCTACCTCGGGCCGGTGTCCTTCCCCTGCCTCTACCACGACCTCGGGCGGCGGGGATTGCGGCATCTCCCAGATCAGGAACATCAGATGCGCGCGTCCTCACCATCTGTGAGAGAATAGAAAAATGAGTTTAAGTACATCACCGATTGCACGATAGAATATAAATAAAGAGAGTTTTCCTAACACCCTGTAGCCTCCTAAAGATAAGTACACACGTCTCTCTACCGATCCGCAAGACTCTAATGGGTCTGCCCGTGACTCGTGAGACTTACGTGAACCTAGTGCTCTGATACCATGTTGTCACGACCCAAAATCCAACACCAGTCGTGATGGCACCCAACACCGGAGTCAGTCAAGCCAACAGTTGTTTACTACTGAGATTATCCTTATTTAACATACCAACCCCACGTATTCCTAAAGTTTAAAGCTTAGATCATTTAAATAAAAGCGGAAACATTAACCAACTTAAGTAAATACAGCCACAATGATCATGGTCCAATATATATACAGTCCCAAAATAAAGAGTCTACTATGTGCGTGCCAGGAACTAGTGTCACAAGTCAACAGGCGAACTAGTAGAATATACAAAAGATTATACAAACAGTACTGCTGTCTAAGAGGAGTAGGCAGAAATGAAAAAAATGATAACTCCATAGCGCTGCTGAGAATCGCCAAGGGAGGCAGTTTACCGTGGAGTCAGGTCCATAATATACGTCAAGCTCCGGTCGGATAACCAGAAACACCAGCCTCAGAACCAGTACAATTAAGTACAGAAGTGCAGCATGAGTACATAAATATATATGTACCCAGTGAGTATCCCGCCTAACCCCGAAGAGGTATTGATGAGAGGTCGACATGAAACTCACTATGATCAAACAGTAATAATACAAAACAGGATATAACGAAATGCAGTAGACATGTGAGACAGTAGGTAGGAGATACCTATCAAATACAGAAATCCAGGAAACTACTGAAAATAAGCAACAATGTACACTTTCCTTTTTCCCCCAAATATCTGTCAAGTCAATATCAATGGAAACAGTACCAAATAGCCAAGCGCACACAAGGGTAAGACAATCGGCCGGAGTCATAAGGAAATATCTAGACACTGAATAGACGTAAAGCTTCCCCCGCTCGCGAATCATACCTGCGACTCGGGTGCTGACACATTTATATACAATTTCCATAAAGCTTCCCTCGATCGCGAATCATACCTGCGATTCGAGTGCTGACTTACTTATACACAATTACCATAAAGCTCCCTTGATCGTGAATCATACCTGCGATTCGACTGTTGACACACTTATACAGATTTATCATAAAGCTTCCCTCGATCGCGAATCATACCTACGATTCGAGGCTGAATCTCATACGTAC
The DNA here is from genome assembly GCA_005239505.1 of Nicotiana paniculata. Lineage (NCBI taxonomy): Eukaryota > Viridiplantae > Streptophyta > Magnoliopsida > Solanales > Solanaceae > Nicotiana > Nicotiana paniculata. Next base: position 137,157 of record ML313745.1, read on the forward strand.
ATATATATATATATATATATATATATATATATATATATATATATATATATATATATATATATATATATANGCGATTCGAGTGCCGAATCTCATGTGTACATATATATATACCGAAATATCAATAACTCAGTAGGGGCTGTACCTGTAACAGGGATTAATCAACTGGGAGTTCAAGTGCAACTTTCCACATTTCCATATCAATTTAAAAGTAATAGGCATCTCAAAGAACACCCAAAGATACAAGGCACATAGAGACATGTTTGTGAGCCCTAAATCTACCCGACATGGCATGATAGTTGCTACGTACGGACTCTCATCACTTAGTACACATGTAGACTCCAAAACAATTACACACAACATATATAACGCCTATGGGGACAATTCCCTCTTACAAGGTTAGAAAGGAGACTAACATCGTGTCAGATCTACCCCGCAGACCAAGGATGCAACCGAACTCCGAACTCTACACCCGAGGACTAAAAACTAGCCAAATATGGTACAATGACATCAATGCATGCTCAAAGTAGGGAAATTATCCTATTTATTCAATAATTCAACATTCTTGAAGAAATCCCAAATTCCACCCCGGGCCCGCACGCTCAAATTTCAAAAACTCTCGAAGGAATCACTTACCCATAACCTAAGTATAATTATTATATGATTTCTACTTGAATTTATAGCAATAAATGGGTAATTCACCAATTTCTCAAGAACCCTAAATTATTACCCAATTCTTAACCTTTCAATGATTTAGTAGTTAATTTAGCTAGAAGATCATGAATTAAACTAGTGTTGAAGTGGAATTAACTCACCTTGACAGTAGCTAGGTCGTGGTGTGCTCTCCCCAAAGAGTATATACTGCCTGGCCTACAGGGATTCCGCACATGCGGCTCGGGGATCGCACCTACGGTCTCGCGCCTGCGAGCTGGTGCTCGCACCTGCGGAACTAGATGGGAAGGGCTGGGTTCGCACCTGCGAGGGATGGCCGCACCAGCGGTTCCGCTCATGCGGACTTTTTTCCGCACCTGCGAGTAAGGGGGACCTAACCTAGGGTCGCACCTGCGATGCTTGGGACTGCAGGAGCTGTCCCGCACCTGCGGTCACACCATATCAGGTAAACCAGCATCTATTTTAGTTTGTTTTTAGCCCCGTTGGGTGCTCGGGAGGCCCCTAGGCCCACTCGATCCCTCGTCCACATATACCAACAAGTCCCAAATCATAATACGGACTCGTTCGAGCCTTCGGAACACCCAAAACAACGCTAAAACTCAAAATCACAGCTCAAAACCCCAAGAACCAAACTTAGGAACTTTAAGTTTTCTAGACTTCACTAACAACGCGTTGAACCGACCTATACTACTCGGAATGAAACCAAATTTTGCAGGCAAGTCATAAATGACATAATGGAACCATTTCCGGTCTGGGATTTCCGATCGGACCTTAATAATACAAAAACACGTCCAAAACCACAATAGGAACCTAGGGAATTTCTTATTTAAATATTGGGCGTCGAAACGCTTCCGGTTCATCAGAAACCCATTCAGAACATACACCCAGGTACAAATTATCACACGAAGCTACCGGAATCGACGAAACTCGATTCCGAGGTTGTTTTCCCAAAACATTGACTGAAGTCAAACTTGGTCTTAAAGGCCAACCATAAGGAACCAATTTTTCCTATAGCACTCTAAACACCCCCGAATCCCGGACCACCAGTCCCCACAAGTCATAAATAATAAAAAGCCGTTATGGGAAATTTCATTTAGGGGAACGGGGTCCGATAACGCAAAATGATCGGCCGGGTCGTTACAGCTATCCCTTCTTTCTTTTTGGTATGATCCAAATGCTACAAATGAAACGAGCAAACACAAAGCTTTCATAAACGACTCTATTCATAGAAATACTAGGGGTCTCTATGTTCTTGATTCCCCATGTGACATATTATTATACATTTTGTTCATGGGTCTCAGAATAGTACGCAGTTGATAAAGTTTATCCGAAAGGAATATTGAGATTATTAACATATTTTTATGTATTTTATTCATTTATACATGTACATTTACCCATGACCAGATGGCGTTATATATGAGTATCTATATGTATATATATGTATATAGAGTATGGGAAAAGATTACGATGTTATATACGCACTACCACCTGATCAGTTGGTATATATTGATGATGGTATATGGGATAGTACATGTGTTCATAACATCATCAAGTTTCTGAGGACATCCCATCATATCATCTCGGCCACTGTGGGCAAATCATCAATGTATACCAACTGATCAGGTGGTGGTGCGTATATAACCTCGTAACTTTTTCCCATATCCCATATACATATAATTTATATATAAAATATACATATATACGCGTATATAACGCCATCTGGTCATGGGTCAATGTACATGTATAAATGAATGCAATGCATGAGAAGTACGTCAATAAAATCTCTCGGAATGTCATAACACCATTATGCCTTTGAATAATACCATGAAGTAAATTTTATCAACTTACGTATTTTCTGAGACCCATGAACATATGATGGAACAATAAGACATATGGGAATTCAAGAACATAGGCATCTCTAATACTTTTATGAATAGAGTCATTTCTAGAAGTTGTGCATTTGCTCGTTTTGTTTATATCATATGGATCATGCCAAAAATAAAGAAGGGATAAACTTAACATACCTGAGCCGATTCTCTTGACAATCCTCCCAACACATGTTAATTACGAAAACATGTAACGGCGGATCGAAGCAAAGAAAAATCCGTATGATATTTTTGAGAAAGATTGTACCCTATTCCCTTAGAATCGCAATATCCCGTTGCTATTATTCGAAGTCTCGTATGAATTATTGTTGAAGTAACTCACGTTACTATCACATAGGTTCTTTGATGAAATTTTATTGCTGGAGCTCATTACATGGAAATGGGAGGAGGTGAGCATTTCTATTTGTGAATTTTGATCATAATGTTACAAGTCTTTTGTTGAATTTTAAGAAGCCTTTTATGGATTAGCCAAGAGGCCCTCTAAAGGTGCCACCTATCCTCATGACATCTTAGTCACATTAGGCTTGATGAAAACATTACACATGCAGCCATGCTAATTATTAATCCTTATCCAACAAGTACCCACTTAATTTCTTAATTAATTTGTTAATCCCCCATTAACCAATAATTACTCAATTATCCACATAATTAGTAATTATCTCAAATTACTTAAAATACTACTCACTTTTAACCCACTTTGTACACCTTACTATTATGGTCATATGATATCTTGTATGTCACTAGTCCATAAATATCGGGTGTTATAGCTCGAACCGTATTTTATCCGAAATGTCAATCTTTGAAGAAACTCATTTTCTTCAATTTTCTTACCCTCTCACCTTCACGAATTTACTTATCACTTGTTTGAAATAGAATAATAGTTATAATCCCAAAATAATCTCATTGCCGAACTTACGTCGATTAACTTATGACGAAACTTTAACGTATGAAAATGCAGGATGTAACATCTCATTTCCGAGCTTATATCAATTTACTTTTGCATACTTTCACGTACGAAAACATGGGGTGTAACATCATCCCCCCATTGGAACATTCGTCCTCGAATGTTGACTGATGCACTTATCATTTTTGTAACTTTTTCTTCCGAATACTTTAGTACTCTCTTTGCCATCTAGGCAACTGCTCTGTGAATAAATCCAAAGGCTAGTGCATTCCCCCCTTTAGGCCTCTTTATCACATCCTAACTTGTGGTCGGAATCCTTCCAATCTTGTAACTGTTGCTACCTTCTATCATGCAGCCTGTACGACCCTGACCTTGTATGTGCGCATATGTGACTTTTCTCCCCTTTTTCCTTTCAGCTTTTAGACAATCTCTAGTTCTCACTTTTTGAACATATACAGAGCTTGACAAGATATCCCTCTGGGCATCCATAGGTACACTGAAGCTCTTTGCTCGGTACTTTGTTGAGCTTACGAATATTGCTAAATCTTGTTTCATAGATCCGGTTATCTATCCGCATGATTTTACTGCATCTAGGTAGGTCATACTATACCATAACTCTTACTTTGATTTATCATTGTTGAGGTCTGCTACCAAATTCCAGCTTATTCTTGTTTCTTATCTCATATGTATATATCTAAGTCTTTTAATTCTTCCGCATTACTGTTCATCTTAAGAATGACGACATAATCTCATCTCATACTTTGTGACTTTTGTCCATCCATTGTTGATTCACCTCAATATTGATCTACAATATACCACTGATAACTTGAAACTTCTTACGTAATACCTTGCCACTAGGGCTTACGTTGCATCGAGGAATATTTGAAGTGATTTTCCTGATCCACTTAGCGGCTATACTGTACTTCAATAACCATATTTTATAGCATCCCAATGTGATTCATTTATGTGGGTATTTTAATGCCGTATAATTCATGAAATACTCTTCAAATCATTACTCAATCGAAGGCCCAAACATTATCCTTTATATGTCACAATTACATCCTCATTGTACGCTCATGGCAACATTCCATCTCTTCTAAATTCTACTAGTCTTAGACTTCTTTGAGTTCATTCAGGTTATACTGAGCTTTCTATAACTTAGAGAAACCATTATCTCTCTTGTTTTCATGGGCTTAATCCCGAGGACTTATCCATTCTCTTCACCTTCTCACTTGCCTTTCCTTATTCTTACTCATGTCTTCCTAAAACCTTGTCTCTTTAACTTATGACCTACACATATCTATTTATATTACCCACAACATTCCTTTAACTTGGTTGCACCATAGATTTTTGTGTGTTATTATGGAACACCAAGTGAGGCATCACATCGTCTCTAAATCTTCTATACTCTCTTAATTGGACTTCTCGATACCTAGAAACCATCGACTGGAAGATATTCCACTGACGACGCCGTTATCAATACTGAATCTCAGCACTTCTAGCCTTCTATCCGAAGTATGGACTATTCACAACCCTTCTGCACTTGGGTATCTCGTACGTTGTTCACCTTTACCTTACTTACCTTAAAATATCGCCTCACGTTCTTCTATCTCGTTCATAACTTCCCTTCCACATAGGTATAATTCATATTCACAACATGAAGCTCTACTATAATACTTGCACCTCTGGTGCATACACAATTTGGTGAGAGCTTCATATTGACTTCTTATGAGGCTGGTACTTTTCTAACTGACTATATCGTAGAGCCGTTATAAAATATGGTTACTGTATTGTCTCTCTTGTACCTCAAATATTAAGAGTGCTCCTGCAATGATCTCAATCACTATGTCCATAATTTTCTGGGTTCAATAATTAAACTCCTGATTTACTTAGTTGGTGTAACTCTTTAGTTTCCTCTTTCCTCTGATCAACCTTTCTGCAGGCTTAAGATATCTTCCAATTTGCAGCTCATGGTATCAGTTATTACTTATAGTCGTTTATGGGCGCTATGGAATATCCATGATACAATTCTTTAACAATTCAATTCTTTGTCTATGACTTGCGTTCAATTCTTTATTTTAACTCGTACCGGAGTCTTCTACAGTTGTATGATTGCCAACATATATGTTGCATGGATAATACTCCAAATCTTAAGTGTGTTCATAACATAACTAACTCTGGATCATTGCTCGAATAATTCCTATTTTTCCTCTTCAACTTTCTTTAAATGTAAGCTATTACTTCTCCTGGTCGTTCTGCCACTTGTTGCGTGCATACTTAGCTTATCTTAGTGCCCACACATATTGGAATTCCATGAAACTCATATTATCTTGAATATCACTTATGATCTTACTCCCCGTTCAATAGCCACGGTAGGTGCCACCTTCTTATGGAGAACATACTATATTGTTGTGAGACAGTTGTTACATGAACATTTCTTCTTTAGTCACTGTGCTTAGGTTGAATCCTTCTTCCTTATTTCCTCAGCTAGTTTTTCATTGTAGTACTTAGGGAGACCTTCTGGCTCTTGTAAAGTTACAAGCTGGCTGTATCGTTTACCCGACATAATTTTTGATGTTCGTACTCACCTATAATTATCCTTAGTTTACGCTCATGTGCTTGTAGGGTTGCTTCTGAACTTGATATTTTGACTGTCTTCCCAGTGGCATTCTCTTTTATTTCAGTAACACTCATATGGTACCTTTAACTACCCCAAGTCCTATGTGAATATTTCTCAAGTATTATAATGTCATAACTACGAGGTTGAATTCCTCATGTTGGGGTTCACTCTGTTTATCTTACACGATCTATTAATTTGTCTGCATCTTCTTATCTAGCCATAATTAGGCTTTTCCTGAATCAACTACTAACCACTCGTTGGCCCACTCCCATATCAATATTCCGTGTAATATTTCTTGGGTTATTTCCTTCGTCTTAACTTACATCTGGCACTAGCTCCTTATTTATCAATAACATCTTGGGCAGGAACCCTTACTTCTCTGATTGACGTCGTGTTTGCATAATATTCCGGAATCGTAGCGTATTTCTGGGATTTGAATAAGTGCAATCTCATCCCTTTCTCATTTTTATCGCATTCTTCCTTTACCACTCCATAGTTACTAGAACCATTTAATTCTGAATTGATTCCACATCACTCCATATTCCCCCCTTTAGGGGAGTACTAAGATTTAGCGCTACGACGATCCTCCTATAGATTTTTTACCTCTTTATCTTTGTCGTCTTTTCACATCATTGATGATCCTTACTCGCCATGCGATAATCCTTCTGTACCAAGGATAATGAAATTCCTTACTCACGAGGATGACACTTAGTGTGACTGGCACATACAGTCCCTTAAGCTTAACTTTGCTCACATTACTTGCTTTAGGGAAACGTCTTCCTGAATGACTTTAAAGGGTTATTCTTTTGTCGTCTATTCTATTATCGCCTGAATGCAATATTTGAAATTCTCATGATGCCGACTATTATCAAATCACTCTGTCCCTAATTCATGTTTAGTTTATCTTATTCACCAGTCCATATTGATTTCTATTACTATGGGGTCTAACTTTTCCTTCTGGTAATCACATTAGAGTCACGAACTTATTTCTCGAAATGAAGATATGACTATATGGCCTATACTCTTTTGTTGTCTCAAGGCCTGTCACCTCTCATCTTTTCCTTCCCTTGGCTATAGACTTTGTAATACTGTCATCATTTTTATTTTTTTCTACCATTGTCATCCATGTATCACATCTTACTCATAATGCTTCATTATCGCTCTTCTTATTTCACTGCTAACATTTACGCCTATCACTTTATTCGAAAAATTCTAACAAGATATTCTTTTACTTCTAGCTCCCCTTGATCCACCTATTGGCTCTTCGGGTCGCCTAACGTTCTTGCTTCACTAAGGTAATATTTATCCCTTCTAGTGCCTATCTTTGAAAAGTAATTTTTTTTGTTCTTTTTATTTTTTGAACATTCTAGTATTCATATCTAGCTATACTATTCTAGAGTGCACCATCTGGGTGTCTCACAAGGAGCACTATTAGCACATTTTCAATATCCTTCGGAAACGTAAACTAACGCAAACAGTCCATCCATCATTTTAGGTCACTCTAACCCCAGCCGGATAGTGATATCCGTCCTTCTCTTATACTACTTTTGTTAGCCCTCATAGGGCATAAATAAGATGGGTATGGCCAATTGTACATACCCCTGTTATTGTTGAAGGTAACTCAAAAGGCTTATATTTCTCTTCTTGAATCATAAATATTGACAATCTTTATTAACTGGTCACCTCGTACAGTTCTTCATCTTGCTTCTTTTACTTGTTGAAACTTGTATCTATCTTCTGAATCTCTCATTTCCCTCCACCATAGGGGTGGATAGATATTCTTGCCTTAATATCAAGAGGCTTACACATCTTAAGTATACACATGATCTGTTGAATACCTCATATTTATCCGTCATAAGCATGATGCAAAAATTGAGTTCCTTTGACCCAATTCTTCCATAGCAATATCTCTTACCAACCGTCTTTCTGGATGTAAGTATCGTCGTATTATGAATAAGATAGAGTTTAAGAAACTGAGTTCTTACAACTAAGCTCTACCACACGATCTAGAGTAAGAAGAAAGAGTAAAAGTCCTAAATGACATGTAGCCTCCTGCTTATAAGTGTGGTGCACGAAACACCCATAAATAAGACTATACTAGACACGGCTTGTAGACTCCCTAGGACAAAACTGCTCTGATACCACTTTTGTCATGAACCAAACTGATGGTCCGCGACGGGCACCCGGTACCTTACTCAACCGAATACCGACGTAAAGTATATTTCTTATTATATCATCATGGGTAAGTGGGCCAGAAGGGGCATCATGAAATAATCAGAGTAAACATGAGGGAATACCTGACATAAAATAACCCAACCGCATATAGAAACTCATGCCTGTGATATATGGGCCTATAAGACCGATGTGATCCATTATATACTTAAAATATAGGCCGACAAGGCCATACAAGTATCCGTATACATGACATTTGTTTACAAGCCTCTAAGAGTACATACTTATCATAAAATTTGGGACAGGGCCCCGCCATACCAAACAATACACATCTAAATCATACTGACTAAACAAGCAACTCCGGAGCAAATAGAACACCAACATCTTCCGCTGAGCTGATAGCCTACTTGGAGGACTCTCGACCTGTCTATTGGGACCTGCGGGCATGAAATGCAACATCCCCAGGCAAAAGGTACGTCTGTACAAATAATGTACCGAGTATGTAAGGAATGAAAATTAATAAACAATAAACATAAGGGAACATGGAGTAAAAGACTCGACATGTAAGTCTGAATAACTATGTAAATCATGAAAGAATCAGTGTCATGCATATGTGCATGAGTGTCATGTCCTGCATAGGTGCATGTGTTCATAACATCATCAAGCCTCTGAGGGCATCCCATCATATCATCTCGGCCACTGTGGGCAAAATCAACGTATACCAGCTGATCACGTGGTGGTGCGTATATAATTCTGTAACCTTTTCCCATATCCCATATACATAAAATATATATATGCGTATATAACGTCATCTGGTCATGGGTCAGTATACATGTATAAATGAATGCAATGCATGAGAAGTACGTCAATAAAATCTCTCGGAATGTCATAAGACCATTATGCCTTTGAATAATACCATGAAGTAAACTTTATCAACTTTATGTATTTTCTGACACCCATGAACAAATGATAGACATAGGCATCTCTAATACTTCTATGAATAGAGTCATTTATGGAAGTTGTGAATTTTCTCGTTTCGTTTATATCGTATGAATCATGCCAAAAGGGAAGAAGGGATAACCTTAACATACCTGAGCCGATTCTCTTGAACATCCTCCCAACACACATTAATTGTGAAAACATGTAATGGCGGATCGAAGTACTGAAAAATCCGTATGATATTCTTCAGAAAGTTTGTACCCTACTCCCTTAGAATCGCAAAATCAAGTTAATATTATGCTACGAAGTCTCGTATGAATTCTTATTGAAGTAACTCAGATTACTATCATATAGGTTCTTTGATGAAATTTTATTGTTGGAGCTCATTACTTGGAAATGGGAGGAGGTAAGCATTTCTATTTGTGAATTTTGATCATAATGTTACAAGTCTTTTGTTGAATTTTAAGAAGCCTTTTATGGATTATCCAAGAGGCCCTCTAAAGGTGCCACCTATCCTCATGACGTCTTAGTCACATTAGGCTTGATGAAAACATTACACATGCAGCCATGCTAATTATTAATCCTTATCCAACAAGTACCCACTTAATTCCTTAATTAATTTGTTAATCCCCCATTAACCAATAATTACTCAATTATTCACATAATTAGGAATTATCTCAAATTACTTAAAATACTACTCACTTTTAACCCACTTTTTACACCTTACTATTATGGTCACTAGTCCATAAATACCAGGTGTTATAGCTCGGACCGTATTTTATCCGAAATGTCAATCTTTGACGAAACTCATTTTCTTCGATTTGATTACCCTCTCACCTTCACGAATTTACTTATCACTTGTTTGAAATATCACAATACTTATAATTCCAAAATAATCTCATTCCCGAACTTACATCGATTAACTTACGAAAAAACTTTAACGTACGAAAATACGGGATGTAACATCTCATTTCCGAGCTTACCTTTGGCATACTTTCACGTATGAAAACATGGGGTGTAACACCGCTGATAGCCCAGGAGGAAAAACAAGCCTATAAGCCACCCCTACCACTCTCTCAAGAATCTCAAAAGGTCCGATATACCTAGGGCTCAGCTTGCCCTTCTTCCAAATCTCATGACACTCTTCATGGGTGATACCCGGAGAAACATTCTCTCTCCGACCATGAATGCAACATCACAAACTCTACGGTCGGCATAACATTTTTTCCTGGACTGAGCTGTGCAATGTCGATCCTGAATAATATTGACCTTATCCAAAGCATCCTATACTAGATCTGTACCCAACAATCGAGCCTCCCCGGGCTTGAACCAACCAACTGGCAATCGACACCGCCTACCATATAATGCCTCATAGGGATCCATTTGAATGCTCGACTGGTAGGTGTTACTGTAGGCTAACTCCGCAAGGGGAAAGAACTGATCCCACGATCCTCCGAAATCTATAACACATGCGCGAAGAATATCCTCCAAAATCTTGATAGTGCGCTCGAATTGTCCGTCCGTTTGAGGATGAAACGCTATGCTCAACTCAACCCGCGTGCCCAACTCACGTTGTACTGCCCTCCAGAAGTGCGAGGTGAACTGCGTACCTCGATAAAAAATAATAGACACAGGCACATCGTGAAGACGAACAACCTCACAAATATAAATCTCTGCCATCCGCTCCAAATAATAGGTAACTACCACAGGAATGAAATGCGTTGACTTGGTCAGCCTATCCACAATGACCCAAACGACATTGAACTTCCTCTGAGTCTGTGGGAGTCCAATAACAAAATCCAGAGTGATACGCTTGCACTTCCAGTCAGGAATCTCTATCAGCTGAAGCAAACCATTGGGTCTCTGATGGTCATACTTAACTTGCTGATAATTCAAGCACCGAGTTACACAAGCAACTATATCCTTCTTCATTCTCCTCCACCAATAATGTTGTCGCAAGTTCTGGTACATCTTGGCGGCGCCCAGATGAGTAGAATATCGGGAACTGTGGGCCTCCTCAAGAATCAAATCATGACGTCCATCCACATTAGGCACACAAACACGACCCTGCATCCTCAAGACTCCATCATCTCCCATAGTAACCTACTTGGAACTACCGTTCTCCACTATGTCCCCAAAGACCAACAAATGAGGGTTGTCATACTGCTGATCTCTGATACGCTCAAACAAGGAAGACCGAGCGACCGTGCAAGCTAGAACACGGCTGGGCTTCGAAATATCCAGCCTCACAAAATGGTTGGCGAAATTCCAAATATTTGATGCTAGAGGCCTCTCACCGACTGGAATAAATGCAAGGCTGCCCATACTCGTTGCCTTCCTACTCAATGCTCGGCCACCATATTGGCCTTCTCGGGATGGTACAAGATGGTGATATTATAGTCTTTCAATATCTCCAACCACCTCCTCTGCCTCCAATTGAGATCCTTTTGCTTGAACAAATACTGAAGGCTCTGATGATCAGCGAAAACCTCACACGACACGCCATAAAGATAGTGCCTCTAAATCTTCAGCGTTGAACAATGGCTGTCAACTCTAAATCATGGACAGGGTAATTCTTCTTATGAACCTTCCACTTCCGCGATGCATACGCAACCACCCTGCCCTCCTGCATCAATACTGCACCAAGCCCAATACAGGAGGCATCACAATATACGGTGTAAGATCCTGAACCCGTGGGCAACACCAACACCAACGTTGTAGTCAAAGCTGTCTTGAGCTTCTGAAATCTCACCTCGCACTCGTCCGACCATCTGAACGGGACACCCTTCTGGGTCAAATTGGTCAATGGGGCTGCTATAGATGAAAACTCCTCCACAAATTGACGATAATAACCCGCCAAAACCCAAAAAGCTCTTGATCTCCATGGCTGAAGTGGGTCTGGGCCAGTTTTGGACTGCCTCAATCTTCTTAGGATCTACCTGAATGCCCTCAGTTGATACGACGTTCCCTAGAAAGCGACTGAATCCAACCAAAACTCGCAGTTCAAAAACTTGGCATATAACCGGCTGTCTTTCAGGGTCTGAAGCATAACTCTAAGATGCTGCTCATGCTCCTCCCGACTGCGGGAGTAGATCAAGATATCGTCAATAAACACAATCACAAAGGATTCCAAATAAGGCTTGAACACTCGGTTCATCAAATCCATGAATGTTGCTGGGGCATTTGTCAACCCAAAAGACATCACTAGAAACTCATAATGCCCATACCGAGTTCAAAAGGTTGTCTTAGGGACATCCGATGCCCTAATCCTCAACTAATGGTAGCCAGATCTCAAATCAATCTTTGAAAACACCTTGGCACCCTGAAACTGATCAAATAAGTCATGAATCCTCGGCAATGGGTATTTGTTCTTGATATTGACCTTGTTCAATTGCCAATAATCTACGTATATCCTCATCGATCCATCCTTCTTCTTAACAAACAACACCGATGCACCCTATAGAAACCCGGTCTAATGAAGCCCGTATCAAGAAAATCCTGCAACTATTCCTTCAGTTCTTTCAACTCTGGCGGGGCCATACGGTATGGTGGAATGGAAATGGGCTGAGTGGCCTGAACCAAATAAATACAAAAATCAATATCCCTGTCGGGTGGCATCCTCGGCAGGTCTGCAGGAAATACCTCTAGAAACTCACGAACAACATGCACAGAATCCATAGAAGGAACCTCTGCACTGGAATCACGAACATAAGCCAAATAAGCGAAACACCCCTTCTCGACTATACGCCGAGCCTTCATGCCAGTAGAATGGCCAAGAGTTCCTCTCCACTCTAATCGAGGAAACCCTGCAAGGCTAAGGTCATCGTCTTGGTGTGACAATCCAATATAGAGTGATAAGGTGACAGCCAATCCATACCTAATATAACATCAAAATCAACCATATCGAGGAGTAGGAGATCTGCACTGGTCTCAAGACTCCCAATAGTGACCACACACGAGCGATAAACATGATCTACCACAATAGCATCCCCTACAGGTGTGGACACATATACAGGGGCATTCCAAGAATCACGTGGCACAACCAAATATGAAGAAAAATAAGATGACACATAGGAGTAAGTAGACCTCGGATCAAATAGCATTGAAGCATCTCTAATGCAAATTAAAATAGTACCTGTAATGACAGCGTCAGATGAATCAGCTTCAGGCCTGGATGGAAAGGCATAACATCGGTTGGGCCCTACCACTATAAATTACATCTCTAGGACGGCCCCTGGCTGACTAGCCTCCATCTCTAGCGGCCTAGCCTCCACCTCTAATGGCCGAACCACCACCTCTGGCTGCCTGACCCCTACCTGTAGCTGGCTGAGCGGTCGGTGTAGCACCCGGTGCCGGGACCATGGCACGAGAACCCTGATGTTGAGAACTGCTCGGTGCAAGAAGGAAAAATCTAGCAACGTGCCTCAAATAACCACAAATATAACAAGACCTCGGCTGCTGTGACTGCTGGCTGTGAATTTGACCTTGTCGATCTGAATAACCACCCTGAGAACTTTGGAGCGGAGGTGCAGTGATAGAAGCTGGTGGTGCACTGTAGGCAGGCTGATTAGAATACTGCATATGAGGGCCCGGCCACCTGCGGCACCGTGGGATGCCTGGAGTGCTAAATGTAATGGCCTGGGAGGATGGCCTCTACCAAAAGTACCCCTTCCTCCAGATGAGGAACCGTTGAACCCACCGGAATGACAAGGTCTCTTGTCTGACCCCTGACCTCCCTGAGCAAGAACCACCTCGACTCGCCTGGCGACATTGGCCGCCTCTTGAAAAGAAATCTCACTCCCAGTCTCCTTAGACATCTATAGTATGATAGGATGAGCGAGTCCCTCAATAAACCTCCTCACCCTCTCTCTTTCGGTAGGAAGAAGAAGAAGGAAATAACGGGCCAAATCCATAAAACGAGTCTCATACTGAGTAATAGTCATGCTGCCCTACTGAAGATTCTCGAACTGCCGGCGATACTCCTCTCTCAAGGTAATAGGGAGAAAATTCTCCAGAAAGAGATGAGAGAACTGATCCCAAGTAAGAGCAGGCAACCCCACTGGTCGGGTCAATAAATAATCTCTCCGCCATTTTTTGGCGGAACCACTAATAATCAGGAATGCGGCAAAGTCAACCCCATTGGTCTCCATTAAACCCATGTTCCGAAGAACCTCATGACAACTGTCAAGATACTCCTAGGGATCTTCTAAAGTAGCACCACTGAAGTGAACTATGAAGAGCTTGGTGAACTTGTCCAATCTCCATAAGACCTCAAAAGACATAGTTGGCCCCTCACCAACTTGTGCCGCAACATTCGGCTGAATTGCTCTAACTGGCTGAGCTGCTGGAGTCTGACACTGGGGAGCCATCTGCTCCGGAGTATGAGTGGCAGGAGTCTGGGCTCCTCCCCTAGCCTGAGAGATGGCTGGTTTCCATAGGAAATGTGCCAGTCTGGGCCACACTATCCATAAGGCCCACTAGACAAACCAAAACATCCTGTAGCACTGGGGTGGCAATGAACCCCTCCAGAAATTGAGCTGGCCAGGCAGGAACAGTCTGGGTTGGAGCCTCTTCCTCAAACTCAACCTGAGGCTCCATTGCTGGGGCTCTAGGCTGAGCCCTGCCCCTACCTCAGCCTCTGGCACGGCCTCTGCCTCGACCTCTGCCCCTCGTAGGAGTCTGTCACTGGAGGCTCTGGTTGTTGATCGACTGAAGAAGCGGTAAGTGTTCTCGCCATCTGCGAGAGAATAAGAGTAGAAGAGTTCAATTAGTATTGAGAAAACAAAATCGCACGACAGAGAAGAATAGAAATGAAATTTTTCCTAAACTTCATAGCCTTTGGGATAAGTATGGACGTCTCCGTATCGATCCCTAGGCTCTACTAAGCTCGCTCGTGAATTGTGAGACCTAGGTAACCTAGTGCTCTGATACCAACTTATCACGACCCAGAATTTCCACTGTCGGGATCGAGATGGCGCCTAACGTTTCACTTGCTAGGCAAGCCAACATTAGAGATCCTTAAGCCATTTCCTTAACCCTTTCAGTGATTTACAACAATTAAGCTACAATAAGTTAAAAAGAGTGCGAAAATCCATAATAGTCTTAACATTTATACACAACTACCTAGAATCTGGAGTCACAATCCACGAGTATTCTAGAATTTACAACAAATACAAGTCTGAAAGAAGTACATCTGTTTGAATAAAATAATACAGTAAACAGAAAGGATAGACGGGGACTTTAGGGCCTGTGAACGCCGATAGGACTACCTTGAGTCTCCGATCAGATAAAGCCAGTAGCTAACTCAGAGTCAACTTGGTCCAGTATCAAAATCTGCATAGAAAGTGCAGAGTGCAGTATCGGTACAACCGACCCCATGTACTGGTAACTGTCGAGTCTAACCTTGGCGAAGTAGTAAAAGACGAGGCTAGGACAAAACACCTACAAATAAACCTGTGCAGTATAACAATATAGATACCAATAGCAATAATGAAAGAAACAGGTCAAGAAATATTGGGAAGGGGACATGCTGGGGGAAATCATAGGACAAGGATAACAACTAATATAAGAACTTGATCATTCGATATACCTTAAACAAATAAAAACAAGGAAGCACGGTAAAGGAAAGTCCACGACATCAACGTTCGTGTTTTTACTCTCAACCTCACCATATGAAACAATAGAAACGTCACGACATCACCCTTCGTGCATTATCACTCACAAAACATGGCACGACATCACCTTTTTTGCATTAACACTCACTCACAAAACATTTGCACGACATCACCCTTCGTGCTTTAACACTCTCCCTCACCAAAACAATGAACAATAACAACAAGGAGATAGAAATATCAAGAACAAGTCTTACTTCAACATTTAGTTCCACATACCAACCTTAACCTTGAGTCAACAATCAATACCAAATTCTAAAAAACATGATAAAAGTTATCAACATAACAATCAACTAGTCTAAACACGGATAGTATGATCAAGGAAGGTAACAATTACGAGAATAAGACCCACTCGCGTGCTATGACTCGACAACAATGCATAAATACTCGTCACCTAACCTATACGTTGTAACCAACAGTCAAACACGTAGCAAATAGACAATTAATACATAATCCCTCAAGCCAAGGTTAACCACGACACTTACCTCGCTCCAACGGCCAAACTCAAAGCTCAACCACCGCTTTTCCCTTCACACAAGCCTCAAAACCAATAGAATTTATAAATTACCAACCAAACAATTCAATTTAAGCCTTAGTAACTACCCACGATACCAAAGGATTCAATTTAGTCCTTTTTTGAAAAAGTCAACACCCGGGCTCGTTTGGTCCAAACACGAAATTCGGACCAAAATTTGATTACCCATTCACCCCCGAGCCCAGATATATAATTGGTTTTGGAATCCAACCTCAATTTGAGGTCTAAATCCCAAATTTCAAAATACCTAGTTTCTACCCTAAAATTCCCAATTCCACCATGAAAACATAGATTTTAGGTGGAAATCTTGTAAAATCTAGTGAAAGAAACTAGTTTGGAATCAGTTACCTATGATTTGGGAAGAAATGGTCTTTGGATAATCTACTCTTATGTTTTAGGTTTTGAAAATTTGAAGAATGGGAGAAAAATCCCATCTAAGTCACTTTTACACAGGTGCAGATGTCGCATTTGCGACCTGAGCTTCGCATTGCGTAAGAGCCATTGCAAATGCGAAGCCCTTCACACTTTTGTTGCCTTCACAAATGCAAAGATAAGTTCACAAATGCAATATTTAATCTTCACAAATACTACTCAATGATGGCATTTACGATCACTGCCCTTCCCAGACTCCCTTCGCAATTGCGAAGGAAAACTCGCAAATGCAAAACTGTTGGCCCAACTTCTATTCGTATTTGCAATGAGAAGCTTGCAAATACGAATATGTCAGAGGTTGCAATTGCGATTCCTAATCTCGCAAATGCGAGATCAGAGGCCTACAAAAACATCAGATGCACCAGCAGTGCTTTTAAAACCAATTTCACTTCGTAGCCTATCCGAATCTCACCCGAGCCCTTGGGGCTCTACGCTAAAAGTGCACACAAGTCTAAAAACATCATACGAACTTGCTCAAAACCAAATCGCCAAAATAAGGCCTTCCGAATCATGTCAAACCAATTCGGTTTCTCACCAAATTTCACAGACAAGTCATAAATATTATTTTAGACCTGCACCGGGCTCTGGAACCAAAATACGGACCCGGTATCAACAAGTCCAAACATCAATCAATTCTTAAAAACCATTAGATTTTTAGACTTTAAATTTTCAATAAAAATTCAACTGAAGCTTGGGACCTCGAAATTCGATTTCGGGCATACACCAGGTCCCATATCTCGATACGGACCTACCGGGACCGTCAAAATACAGATATGGGTCTGTTTACCAAAAATGTTTGCTGAAGTCAACTCAAAAGAAGTTTTTAGGCAACAATTCTTTATTTTTATTAACTTTTAACATATAAGCCTTCCGGCCAATACCCAGACTGCACATGCAAATCGAGGAATGCTAAAATGAGGTTCTAAAGGCTTCGAAACACATAATTTGGTTCTAAAATATAAAATGACCTATTGTGTCATCATAGTAACTTGCTTTGGGCTTGAATACCTTACCATTATTTGCTGTCTGCAAGTATAATTCAGGTCCCTGCAATATTCTTGTTAGTCCATTCTAGGATGGTGGCTTACCTTTAGCATTCATCATTGTGTTGAACAAATCGTCAAAATAATTCTTTTCAATATGCATGACATCAAGGTTGTTTCGGAGAAGATTATCCTTCCAATAAGGCAACTCCCAAAATATACTATGTTTCGTCCAATTATGTGTAACACCATATTCGATAAATCTAGAAGGTGGAGCCTCAGTAAAAGTATCGGAGGTGGTAAATCATATTCCACTTTATTTATTTTGAATGCATTTTTCATCCTTCTAAACTCATGATCATCAGGCAAGAACTGACAGTGACAATCAAACCATGATTGCTTTCGGCCATGTTTCAAAGTGAACATTTTACCATTTTCCATGTAGTAAAGACAAGCTAGCTTCCCAACATTCATCCACCTAGACAACATTCCATATGCAGGAAAATCGTTAATAATCCATATTAAATTAGCACACAATTTGAAATTCTACTTGGTTGATATGTCATATGTTTCAACACCATCATACCACAATTATTTTACCTCATCAATCAATCAAACTTTTCGGATTACGTGGACCAGGGATACTACAATTAAAAAATATATATGGACTAGTCATACACAACTCAGGTTGTAGATTATAAGGTGTAAGAAAGACAGGCCAGCATGAATATGGTGTTGTAGATATAGGAAAAGGCGTGAAACCATCCGCACACAAATCTAACTGAATGTTCCTTGGTTCACTAGCATAATCTGAATATGTCCTATCAAAGTGCTTCCAAAGTTCTCCATCTGAAGGATGACATATAACACTAGGTGGTCTTCTATTTTCAAAGTTCCATATCATATGAGGAGTACAATTCATCGACGCATATAACCTCTTTAACCTAGGTATAAGAGGTAAATAATGCATCACCTTCACATCGACCATATTCCCGTTGGAAAGCCTCTTGAAATGAGGCTTTTTGCATAATTTACAACTTTCTTGTAACGACCCGGTCGGTCTTTTGGGGATTTAAGTTCCTTTCAGCGGTGTAAGGTCTTGAAAAAATTCATATTATGTGTATAAACTTGCATGCATGGTTGAATTTAATTACCGGATGATTCAGAGTCGAATTGGAAGAAGGAATCTAATTTTGGAAGCTTAAGCAATGAGGATTTGACTAGAATGTGACTTTTGTGTAAAAGGATCTAGAATGGGTTTTGGATAATTTCAACAGCTTCGTATGGTGATTTGGGACTTAGGCGTGCATCCGGATTCAGTTTTGGAGGTTCGTAGGGTAATTTGAGATATTTCGGCAAAAGTTGTAAAAGTTGAAGTTTGGAAAATGGAGAAGTTTGACCAATAGTTGAATTTGGTGATACCGGGGTCGGAATGCAATTTTGAGAGTTGGAACAGCTCTGTTATTTCAATTAGGACTCGCCTGCAAAATTTGACGTCATTCTGGGTTGGTTTGAAAAGTTTCGGCACGAGTTTTAGAAGTTGGAAGATTTGGAAGTTCATAAGTTCGATTCATGGTGCAATTTGTAGTTTTTTCATTCTTTGATGTGATTTGAGGCCTCGAGCGGGTCCATGTTAGGTTATTGAATTTATTGATATGTTCAGACGGAGTCCCGAGGGGCTCGGGTGAGTTTCGGATAGGTTTGGGTTGTGTTGCGCTCGTTTTTGATGTTTCAACATCGTTTATTCAAACATAAATGGTACCACATTAAGAAAATGTGATCCAATTTATTTTTTTATAGATGCATTTGATTCGTATCATAATTACGGAGCTATAGCAAAAAGAATCGTCGAATTTAGACATCGTATGAGGAAGTTATGCTCATCTTAGTGTCGGAGAAGAGAGCTGGTGCTGGTGTTGGTGCTTCGCAGATGCGAAGTTGGGTCCGCATCTACGGAGCCGCAGGTGCGAAAAATGGTCCTCAAAAGCGGAAATGACAGCTGGAAATGCGCAGGTGCAGATATTTTTGTTGCAAAAGCGAAAATCCATGAGTAAAAAAAAATCAGACCGCGTCATTTTGGTATTTTGAACATATCTTGAGTTCTAGAGATCCGATTGAGGTGATTTTTGTGACATTCTTGTCGTCTTTTCATGGGGTTCAGTATCTAATTATAATTTTTGTATTTTAATATAATTACAGAAGTTTATTTTTTGAATTAATCTATGTTTTGATTGGAGAATTGAGGGGTTTTATCAAAAACTTTTCTAAAGAGAATAATTGGGTTTGAACATCGATTTGGTATTGGAATTTAATGAAAACAGTATGGTAGGACTTGTAATTGAATGAGTGTTAGATTTTATAAATTTTATCGGGTTCCGAGGTACGGGTTCGGGGTCGATTTTTTGGATCGATTTTTAGATTTTGATAAAGATTGAGTCTTTATGATCCGGAATAGTTTCTTATGAGTTTTATTTGTGCTTTGAAGTTTTTTGTTTATATTTGAGTCGTCCGGAGGTTATTTCACCCGAGAAGTTCATATGGAGTATCAATTTGTCTTCTTTGAGGTAAGTATCTTGCCTAACCTTGTGTGGGGGAACTATCTCTTAGGATTTGAGTCTTTTATGTTGATTGTAGTCGGTGAACGCGAGGTAACAAGTGCGTGCTCGGACTTATTTGTGGAAAGTTAGCCTTTTAGAGTTCTTGGTCCTTATGTTCACTGTGTATGAGGTTGTTCTTGATACATTTGAGTTCCAATTTGCTAGTTTCACCTCTACATGCTTTAATTAGAGTCAATTTCTTTAGGATTCACTCTTATTGTGTATTTGACTCTTTATTTGACTTAATTGAAGATTTTACCTCTTCCATCGTCATGCTATCTTTTCATAACTGCTTATCTTTAATTGAAATTATTATTAGCTCATCCTATAATTGTTCAGTCTTAATTGGAGTAGTGGTTATCTTCTGCTGCTTATCCTAATTAAATTGTTAAATATCCTTCGTAATTGCTCAACTTAAAAAGGAGTTTAGATAACCTATATCTTAGTTGACTTGCCTATATTTGGAACTATTTGACTCGTGTTGGCTTCTTTCATGTTGACTTGAATATTGTGGAATCATTGCTACATTTTAGCTTTCCCTTGTTGAGATGTTCTCTTTACGCCTACCATTCTTTACTGTGGTTATTCCTTGTGAATGAGTTCTACCATTTCTTTGTGATTTAAAGTTCTTGAGTTGATTTACTTGTTGTACTTTGTAGTATTGTTATTGTTGTTGTTGTACTTGTTGTGGTGATGCACGAGGTTTCTGTCGTGCTGTAACTGTTATTTATGTTGGTTGCGATGCATATTTACTTTGGGACCATGGAACGGTATTCCGGGAGATCCCCCTGTACTGCATATTTAGTAGGTGTTTGTCCATGCATTCCAAATTTATTTTTGGAATTTGGAATTTCAATTGAAGATGAAGTTTGTGTTTGGTTATAATATTTGCAACATATTTGGATGCCTTTTTTTTCAAAACCATGAAACATGATTTATAACCCCCCCCCCCACAACTTGTAAAATATATCAAAATCACCCCAATTTGATTATCCTACTTGAAATAAACAATCAAAATGCTTCTGTTCAACATAGAAGATGCGAAATCAATATCACATTTTCTAATTCTACTAATACACAGAGAAGGAATTTAAGCCAAAGACAACACAAATATGAACAAGTTCTTCTTTAATATTTGGGTATATCAAGAATTCAATAAAACCTACATATTTTAAAAGATAAAATGAAAACAAAAGATGTGTTAATTTGCTACTTGCATCACCAAGAATTTTAAAAGATCTGCGAGTTTTGTGTTTCTATGGGTAGTTGTAGGTTAATAGTTTTTGGAGTCATTGTATAAATTTTAAAATTATAGGGAAAATGTATAAAATTAAAAACTAGTCAAAATGTATTTCAATTGAAAAACTGGTAAGAACCAGTTTTTCAAATTTCAAAATGCATTTTCAAGTGAAATTGGAAAAAAGGTGTTGAATGTGATAACCAAACATTGTTTTCAAAATTTTTTTTGAAAAAAATCAAAAATTTCTTATGGCCAAATGGGCTCTTACTTTGGGACTACAGAACGGTATTTCAGGAGATCCCCCTATATTGCATATTTACTTTGGGACTACGGAACGGTATTCCGGGAGATCCCCCTGTACTGCATTTACTTTGGGACTACGGAAAGGTATTCCGGGAGATCCCCCAGCACTGCATATTTACTTTGGGACTATGGAACGGTATTCCGGGAGATCCCCCTGTACTGCATTTACTTTGGGACTACGGAACGGTATTCCGGGAGATCCCCCTGCACATTTACGTTTGGGACTACGGGACTATATCCTGGGAGATACCCTTTTTTTATATCTGTGTTCTGAGCTGCTAATCTTCTATGCTTACATTCTTTTAAACATTCTACGTGTTATTCATTCTTTTCCTTATACTTACTAGCATGTACGAATTATATTAGGACACTTGCACAGGAATACGCGTAGCTAAGCACCCCTTATCAGATAAGAGGTTTTCTTGATATTGCCGAGTATAGACACACACCCTTGTTTACTTGCCTTCCATTTGAGAATGACTCTATTTGGCACGTGAGTCGTCAGTGCGGTTACAAGTTGTGATGAGGGCACAGGATGTCAATTGTTAGAGTTCAGGTATTGACACCAGTATTGTATAATTATGAGATAAGGTGACATAATTATGAGATAAGGTGATACAAGGCAAGCCTATTTCCCCAAAATACTACCAATTGAATTCGGAGAGTTAAGTAAAAATATTCCATATTAGAAGTTTCCATAAAAGTCAAACATAATTTCGAATTTGAAAAATAAAAATATGGAAAAATGAGCCCCAACCATCGGGGTGTCACTAATTCATGAGCATCTAAATCCATAAACTAATACATCACTGCCTAACTATCAATACAACCCCAAAGAGAAAAATAGAAGATAGAAGGAGTAACAAGGTCCTGCAGATGCTGGCGCTACCTTGCAGTCTCCGAAGATAAGCCGGACTGGACACAAAGATCGTCGCGCTCAAACTCACCTGGATATGCACATAAAGTGCAGAGTGTAGTATGAGTACAACAGACTCAGCAAGTAACAGAAATAACTAAGGAACTGAGTAGTAGTGTGTAATGACCCGGTCGGTCGTTTCGAGAGTTTAGCTCCGTTCCCTCCCCCCCCCCCCNAGTTCAGAGTGGTCATGGTGAGAATTGAGGCATTTAGTCTCTCAAGGTAGCCTAATAGTTGAGAAAGTCAACTGAGAGTTGACCTATTGGTGAACGAACTCGGAATGCGTATTTTATGGATCGGATGGTTTCTTTAGGTGAATTGGGAGTTAGGAGTGTGTTCGGAATAGATTTTTGATGTCCGGCGTAGAATTAGGCTTGAATTGGCGAAAGTTAGGTTTTAGCGATTTTTGGTCGGTAGTGGAAAATAGGCTATCGGGGTCGGGATGGAATTTCAGAAGTTGGAACAGGTCCGTAATGTCATTTTGAGTATGTGTGCAAAATTTCATGTCAATCGGAGGTGTTTTGATTGGTTTCGGCGTCATTGGCGAAATTTGGAAATTTCAAAGTTCACAGGCTTGAATTTGAGGTAATTTTGGTGTTTTTGCGTTGTTTTTGGTGTTTCGAAGGCTCGACTAAGTTTGAATGATGTTATGGGATATGTTGGTATGTTTGGTTGAGGTCCCAAGGGCCTCGGGTGTGTTTCGGGTTGTTAACGGACCAACTCTTGGCTTGAAAACTGGGTAGATTTTTGCTGGTGTGAGTTTCTGATTTCCTTTGACGCGATCGCGGGAGGGTGTTTGCGATCGCGTAGACCTAGCTGGGGATGGAAGGATTTTTGTTATATGCGATCGCGTGGTGGAGGTCACGATCGCGTGGGTGTGAGGTTGTTGTGCAGTGCGATCGCGTGGTGTTGTTCGCGTTCGCATAGAGTTATAGGGCGCGTGAGTGGGCTGAGCCGTTGTTCTTCACGATCACGTAGAGTGGTTTGCGATCGGGTGGGTTTATGTCCTGCTGAATCGCGATCGCATGTGGATGTCCGCGATCGCGTAGTGTAATTTGATGGGGCAGCAGATTTGTTCTTCGCGATTGCGTGGGAGCCTCCGCGATCGCAGTGAAGAAAAAGGCCTCAGCAAAAAAAATTTTAACTTCTATTTCGGGGGTTCTTGGCCACAACTTTTTTTTCCATTAGAGAGCTCGGGGAAGGACATTTTGGACGAGCTTTTCAGCGGGGTTCTTATGGTAAGTGTTCTTCAATCATTTTTGGTTCAATTTCATGAATTTGTCTTGATTTTCACCATGCAATTTAAGGAATTAAAGTAGAAAAGTTGGGGAAAATGGGAGGAAAATTTGGAAAATTCTTTGGTGATTTGAGTGGGCAATTGAGGTCGGATTTTGGTAAATTTAGTATGGGTAGACTCGTAAGGGAATGAGGATTCTATTAATGCAAATTTTATTGAATTCCGAGACGTGGGCCTGGGGTTCGGGTTGGGCCGAATTTCGAGATTCTTGCATAATTTGATAGTCTTCGATTGGGTTGTGTTCCTTTGGTATATATTGATGATGTTAAACTGGTTTTGGCTAGATTCGCAGCAATCGAGAGCCAATTTTAGGGGTAAGAGCATAGCTGACTAGTGTTGTGGCCCGTTAGAGGTAAGTAATGGTTATAAATCTTGTCCTGAGGGTATGAAACCCCGGACTACATATTTCTCACTGATTTTAGAATGGCACACATGTCGGATGATGAGTATGTGGCGCGCACTGATTTTTTATTGGACTAGGTCCTCTCCGCGGCAACTATTGAGTTGCATATTTTACTCAAAACCTTATGTTAAATTATGTTCTAAAGATTGTTGAAATATCTGGGCTATAAGCTGTGTTTGGGGCCTTATGCCCATCTGTTTAGACCCCTTGGGGGATTTTTACTGCTGTACTATGTATTGATGATTTTATTTAGCCGCATTGTGCTTACTGTTTTCGAAACTCAGCCTGATTTTCACTACATTGAGATTTAAAAATGATGGTTTGGGTCGAGTACCCTGTTTTACTGATTTGCCTGAGGATTTTTGAGTGGTTCTGCTAAGTGAGGCCGAGGGCCTGATTGTGAGGATATGATGCCACGAGGTGGCTTGATATTAGCGTTTGGGCTGAAGGAGCCCATCCGGAGTCTGCACACTCCTCCAGTGAGCGCACCGAGTGCCGAGTGCCGAGTGATTGGGAGGCATGAGCGATTGTGAAGTGTTGAGTGATTGTGAGGTGCTGAGTGACTGACTATGAGTGACTGTGAGGCATGCGCGAGGGGCTGATTATGATACATGTTTTGCCCGAGGGGCTACTTATGATTTTACTACTTTCACTCTGAGCTTATGAAATATGTTTATCCCGAGGGGCCTCTATATGATTCATTTCATTTTCATACTAAATCTTTTGGTTTGATGTTATTGAAAATATACATTCTTCAAAGGATATTTCTGAAGTTGGTTTTAAGGTATGATGGTTTCATATATCTATGTTATACTGTTGGAAAGAAAGGTTGTGCATCTTGTGAATTGATGACATTGATTTTATGTGTTTCTTGCTGCTCAGACCTGATTTATTTTCATTACTACTGCGTTGATGTACTCACATTACTCCATGCACCTTGTGTGCAGATCCTGGCGTTAGGGCAGGGTGAGCTGTCTATCTAATCCAGAGATTCTCGGAGGTTTGCGAGGTAGTTGCATGCCTCTGCAGTCCTGCTCCCTCTCCTGCTTACTATTATATAATTTATTTTGTTTTGAGTTGTATATTATATGTAGATTCTCATGACCAGTGACTCCGGGTCCTCGGGGGTTGTATTTAATATTCAGTATAGCTTTAACTGCCTTATAAATGTTTAAAGGAAACCTTTATGGGTAATCAGTATAGTAAAGATGTAAATGGAAGCTTATTATGATTCGAGTGTAGTTTTGGCTGGCCTAGTTCCGCGATAGGCGCCATCACGACTGGCCTAGATTTAGGGTCGTGACAGTTTGGTATTAGAGCGCTAGGTTATATAGGACTCACCGGTCATGAGCAGGTTTAGTAGAGTCTTGCGGATTGGTACGGAGACGTTTGTACTTATCTTCGAGAGGTTGCGGAACCCTTAGGAAAAACCTCACATTCTTAAATTCTTGTCGTGTGAATCCATTGAATTCATCCAAGAGCGTAACTCTTGAATTCCTTCCATGTATTCGAACGCGCACGAGAGCGCTTGGTATCGGCTATGCATCGACGACTTGTGGCTTCCATGGATGAGATGTGATTTTGGAATATTGGTAATGGGCCAGTCTGGAGGACTTGAGGCCAGATTCATTATGTGGCTTGATTGGTGAGATTTTCATTGTGTGGGCACATGTAATTGGGGACTTGTATGACCGTTTGTGTTCTTATTAATGTGAATTGGTGACTAGATGCCTATGTGGTGGGTGTGATTTGATGCCTATGAGAATTGGTATATGGCCTTGAGCTGTGAGTATGTTGGAAGACCTCTCATGTTGTGTAGTTGTGGAGTGAGGCGGATTTTTCTGTTGGGTTATGAGTTCCTGGTGATGTCTTTTGAGCTGATCATTTGCCCCAGTAACGTTCATGTATTTGATTAACAGTGTATTCCAGACGTACTAGCACTCCTTGTTATTGTATTCATTGATGCAGTCATGGCATATTCGCGTAGCCAGGAATAGCATACTCAGTATCTGAGGATGGCATTATAAGGATTCAGGGAGGAAAGGCTCTATGCCAATTCTGCGAGTGTGAATTTTGGCTCGGTTCAGTAGCATTCTTGGGACACGTGGTGTCCAGTGAGGGTATCCATGTGGTCAGACATGTGTGGGTAGAGCTTCCAGAAGCTCGGGATTTTTGTGACCGCCGCTCCAGTGTTAGTTCTACCATCAGCTTCAGGTTTTTACCGCGTATTGTGGTGCCTCGAGGGTAGGCGTTGGTTTTGTTCAGATGTAGGAAGGTGTAGTGATTGCGTGATAGTTCTGGTCTTCAGAAGTGTATAGAGAGATAACAGTTGAGGCTAAGCGGGCAGGGGTATCTCCTGCGGGTTGTCCCAAGGTGTGTGGTCCTTATGTAGTTATGTAATAAGTTCTCTTCTACCAGTAAAATGATATATATTGTAATTGGAGTTTAGATCGCTTGTGGAAGTTGGCGTGACTGTTACAATTGTGAATGCAAGATTAGCAGATGACTTGAGTTGTTAGACGGATGGGGATTATTATGGGCATTGTGAGTTATTGTTTGTCTCGATCGTTGGCTTTGAGCCAAGTGGGGGAGTCTATTAATGCTAAGTTGGTTGCATGATTATGTGTGGTATTGGTTTCAGTTCGAGGTATATTGGTAAACCAGTTATGACCTGCAGGTGTGGGGTCTGGGAATGTCACGAGTAATAGAAATTTCTTCGATATAGGTTGCAATGTACTTTGTTGGGTAATTGGGTTTTATTGAATGATTTAGTGGAAGTTGTAAAAGGTATAGTATGTGCAGTGTATGAATTTTCTTGTGGCTTCAAGTGAGTGGATTACTTTCCTAGTATGTTAGTGTGCGAATGGGTCAGGTCGATTCTGTCTAATTTGTCGGTGTGATTGAGATTTACGTTAGAGGGTGTCAAGACTTTTGGCATATCTACATCATCACGGGTTCTACATATCAGTATCAGGAAGGTGAATGTAATGGCTTTAGATTCGCATGAAGTCTCTTCAGGGTAAGTAATTCGAATGTGGTACTTTTGGGGATGTTTGAGAAAGTATTCGGCAGCTTATGATCCTTAGACGGTATAGTTTTATGCTTGGGTCGCGTGTGGTGAGTCTGGGTTGAAAAATTGTGGTATTACGGCAGCGAGAAGTATCAATTTGAAGGTAAGTCAGAAGGAACTTGGATAAATATGGAAACTTGCTAGTAGGTCGGATCGGCATGGTAAGGGATACGATTAGCTCTTTGGTGTTCATGAGGTGACGAGTTTTTCGGGTGTTTCTTAGCAATGATCTTGGATTTTTGGTGGCCTGCGTAGTTGGTTGAGTTAGAAGAATTCAGTCGTGATGGTTTGGTGTTGCGCAAATGGGATTTTGGATAGTTCCGGATGGTTTCTACCGCAGTTAAGGGTGCATATTTTCTTATGACGTGTAGTGATTTGTTTCTAAATGGGATCCAATGGGATTTCTTGGCTAGTTGCGTAAGTAGTTGCTTATGGCTCAGAAAGGACCATGGAGTTCTCGTATTTTTCCTAGGTTGGCATCGCGTGTGCGGTATGTTGGGTAGAGTTGAGATTTTCATATGTGAGGTCACGGTTCGGTTCTGGATAGAAGGTCATAAATTCTTAGGCAGCATGGGCAATTTCAGATGACTAGGTAGATGATATCACTAATTGGTGCGACTTGATGAGGGTATATATTTCAGAAAGAGCAATGTGTTTGAGTTAAGGGTACTTCATTGGTATCGCGGCGCCCTATTGTTGGATCGATTGTTGATTTCAAGGTTGCTTGGTAACGGAAGAATTATAGGGGTATCCCTCGTGGAATGAGTGAGTATTTGGGATGTGTTATGTATTCGAGCGGTGGAGTTGTGATCAGATATGGTAATATGTAAGTTTCATGGACTTCGAGACTGAGAGTTCTCACAAACATGATATTTTATGGTAGTGAACTGTGAAGATGAGAGCTGAGCTAGTCGGATGTTAGTATGTACCATAATTCCGTCATTGTGAACTTTTCGGTAAGTTATGTATCTCTTTGTGGGTGATCAGAGTTAATTTAGGGTCACTGGTAGGCTAATATGGGTGTGTGTTCTGCACCGGGTCGGAATTGTTGACTCCGAATTTCTATTACTGAGGAAGGTACCATTCGATTGTGATTGAGTTTATTCATGTTCTGGAGTGATCTATGAGTTACTCTTCGGCGTTGCGAGGAGTGGTGATTATTGGTTATATGCACATATCGTGCGGTTCTAATTGGGTGTTATAGCTAGATTTGAGTAAGGTAAGTAATTGGGTGTTGCGGGATTGAGACGTGTTGGTTATATACCTTCTGATTCGGGTGGCATGGTATTGTCCGCTTTTCCCCATAGTTATGGCAATGCAGTTTGAGTACTTGATGTCAAATTTCGAATAGTTATTGACTTATGGCAAGGTGTCTTGAAGTATTACAAGTGGACTAACGTTGGATGAGATCGCGCAGTGTAGCGGAGTTATGTAGGGGTATGACCTTTGGTATTGGATACATGTGTTGTTTATTTTTACGGAGTGTGCCAGGCTGTTAGTATGATATGGTGATGGTAATTGTTAATGGCGGGATAGTCCTCTCGTGTGGATTTTTTATATAATTTGATTACATTGGGAAGTTGTTGTTAAGTGCACAAGTTGCACAGGTTTTGGCTTCGAATTCTATCGATGTGTCATGTTATCAGGGTGGTCGTGGTGGATAAGAAGAGGTCATTGGAAGGATAAATATCGGGAGTCGCCTTAGAAATCTGCTATAATTCCTATTTGGGAAGGGGGAGTTTCATGTCTGGCTGATCGGACGAATGGTTGTTAGTTCTACGTGCTTCTTTCATCATCGGCAGTATATGGAAGTGTTAGAGCGAGGCATTTCTTGATAAGAGGTTATGTACCGGTATTGAGTTGTTCTGAACATTTATTGTGGTTAAAAGTTATCGCTATGAGTGTTGAGTCACGCGGTGTATTATGTGATTTCATCTTGGGGGCGTATATGACTTTGATTCAGCATGTTCAGACTTGTTCAGTTTATAGTTATGGAAAATTTGATCTTGTAAATTATTTCATAAGTGGGAATTTAGTTCTACGGTTTAGGGGTCAGGATTGGATTTCGAAATTTCAATGGTAATGTGTTATTGGACCTATATGGGATAGGGTGACGTGGGATCACCCCTGGGTATGTGCATGGTAAGCTACGCAACAGTTTGATGGTGTTGGAGAACAACTCTTGGCACGTTCGAGGACGAATGTATGTTTAAGTGGGGGAGGATATAACGATCCGGCCGGTCGTTCCGAGAGTTTTGCTCCGTCCCCCCCCCCCCCNGAATTTTATGACTCGGATGGTTTCGTTAGGTGAATTGGGACATAGGAGTGTGTTCGGAATGGATTTTTGATGTCCGATATAGAATTAGGCTTGAATTGACGAAAGTTAGTTCTTGGCGATTTCCGGTCGGCATTGGAAAATAGGCTATCGGGCTCGGAATGGAATTCCGGAGGTTGGAATAGGTCTGTAATGTTATTTTGAGTATGTGTGCAAAATTTCAGGTCAATCGGAGGTGTTTTGGTTGGTTTCGGCGTCGTTGGCGAAATTTGGAAGTTTCAAAGTTCATAGGGTTGAATTTGAGGTAATTTTGGTGTTTTTGAGTTGTTTTTGGTGTTTTTGAGTTGTTTTTGGTGTTTCGAAGGCTCGACTAAGTTTGGATGATGTTATGGGATATGTTGGTATGTTTCGTTGAGGTCCCGAGGGCCTCGGACGTGTTTCGGGTGGTTAACGGACAAACTCTTGGCTTGAAAACAAGGCATATTTTTGCTAGTGTGAGTTTCTGGTTTCCTTCTACGCGATCGCGGGAGGGTGTTTTCCATCGCGTAGACCCAGCTGGGGATGGCAGGATTTTTGTTATATGCGATCGCTTGGTGGAGGTCGCGATCGCGTGAGTGTGAGGTTGTTGTGCAGTGCGATCGCATGGTGTTGTTCGCGTTCGCATAGAGTTAAAGGGCACGTGAATGGGTTGAGTCGTTGTTCTTCGCGATCGCGTAGAGTGGTTTGAGATCGTGTAGGTTTATGTCCTGCTGAATCGCGATCACGTGTGGATGTCTGTGATCGCGTAGTGTAATTTGATGGGGCAGCAGATTTGTTCTTCGCGATCGCGTGGGAGCTTCCGCGATCGTAATGATGAAAGAGGCCTCGGCAGACAGTTTTTAAGTTCTATTTCGGGGGTTCTTGGCCATAACTTGTTTTTCCATTAGAGAGCTCGGGGGAAGGACATTTTGGACGTGCTTTTCAGCGGGGTTCTTGTGGTAAGTGATCTTCAAGCATTTTTGGTTCAATTTCATGAATTTGTCTTGATTTTTACCATGCAATTTGAGGAATTAAAGTAGAAAAGTTGGGGAAAAATTGGAAAATTCTTTTGGTGTTTTGAGTGGGCAATTGAGGTCGGATTTTGGTAAATTTGGTATAGGTAGACTCGTAAGGGAATGAGGATTCTAGTGATGCAAATTTTATCAAATTCGGAGATGTGGGCCCGGGGTTCGGGTTGGGCCGAATTTCGTGATTCTTGTATAATTTGATAGTCTTCGATTGGGTTGTGTTCCTTTGGTATATATTGATGATGTTAAATTGGTTTTGGCTAGATTCGGAGCAACCGAGAGCCAATTTGAGGGGCAAGAGCACAGCGTACTAGTGTTGTGGCTCGGTAGAGGTAAGTAATGGTTATAAATCGCATCCTGATGGTATGAAACCCCAGACTTGGGCTCACTTGTAATGACCCGACCAGTCATTTTGCTTTCTAAAACCCCGTTCTCCTAGGTAAGACTCCCAGTATGTGCTTTTACTATTTTGAGACTTGCAGGGATGGTTAAGATGGTTAGTTCGGGATTTGGAGGGTTCGGGTTGAAATCGGAACACTTGGTTCCTTAAGGTTGGCTTAAAAGGCCAAGTTTGACTCTGGCCAACATTTTGAGTAAAAAACCTCGTAATCGGGATTTGACGGCTCTAATATGTTCGTATGATGATTTCGGACTTGGGCATCTTCGGATCAGGTTTTGGAGGACCCGGGAGCGTTTCGGCGCCTAATAGTGAAAGTTGGTTCTTGAAGGTTTTAGAAATTATTTAAATTTGATTTGGCACGCATTTTGGTGATAACGAGGTCCAAACGGAAATTCGAGACTAGGAATAGTTCCGCAATATCATTTAATACTTGCACGCAAAATTTGGTGTCATTCCGAGTAGTTTAAGTATGTTTCGGTGCATTGGAAGTAAATTGAAGAACTTGAAGTTCTTAAGTTTGAGTCAATTGGTTTTGGGGTGCGATTACTAGTTTTAATGTTGTTTCGGGAATTACGAGAGTTCGAGCGAGTCCGTTTTATGATTCTGGGCTTGTTGGCATGTTTGGACAGGGCCTCGAGGGCCCTGGGTGCCATTTGGACGATGCGCGAGTTGAGTTTTATACTCAACAAGGCTGCTGGTGCACCAGTCCTGGGGTGCACGCACCTGCGAGCCTTTTTCTGTAGGTGCGAGCTAAGCCCGTAGATGTCATCCAAGGATGGCCAGCCAGGTTTCGCAGATGCGGCTCATTCTATGCAGAAGCGGGACCACAGAAGCGAGAGCCTGTCCGCAGATGCAGCCCCAGCCAACCCAGCCAATTCTGCAGAAGAGGATACCTTGTCTGCAGAAGCGGATTCCCAGGTACGGCCAATGCACCCCAGCTGCGAAAATCGCTGGGGCAGTGAGGTTCATTTAATACGGGAGTTAAGACATTTTCACTCATGTTTCTCACTCTTTGGGCGATTATTGGAGCTTATTGAGAGGGATATCCACCTAGCTTTTGGAGGTAAGTAATTTCTACCTACAATGAGTTTAATACATAAATTATGGGTAGATTCCAACATGAAAATTGGTAAAAATCATGGGTTTAGATGAAAAACCTAGGGTTTGACAAAAATGAGATTTTACCACGAAATTGAGCATGAAACTTAGTGAAAACCATATATTTATGTTCCTTAGGTTGTGGGTTACAACTTCCTTAAAATATTTTTGAAATTCGGGCACATGGGCGTGGGGGTGAATTTTAAGAATCTTGTGATTTGGGTTGGGAAACCATTTTAATAGTGAATATATGAACTTTTGAGCATAGATTAATTAATTTATATCATGTTTGACTAGTTCCGAGTTGTTTGGCGCCAAATTTGGAGGTTTGAGCACATTATTGAGTCTGAAATTGAGCCTTAAGACGAGGTAAGTCTCTTTTCTAACCTTGTAAGAGGGAAATCTCCCCATAGGTAGAAATGTATGTGACTATTTGTGGGGATTACGTACGTACGAAGTGACGAGAGTCTGTGCGTAGCTACTATTTCTGTTAGGTCCGGGTAGTGTAGGACCTCCATCAATGTATACTTGAGGTAATTGTGTCATTTAATTGTTTAAACCATGATTCTGTAAATTGTAAAAGAATTCCAAAAAGGATAAGTCTTCGCTCAATTGAGGTTATGAATAGGATACTTGCATGTCATCGATTAATTTTGTTATTTAAGTGTATTTTATTGTGGTGTCGAACGCCTCGATAGATTAAATAAATGCATCTATGGTTCGTGTCGTTCGATCCTCAGTAGTGCACATTTAAATATTATCGTGTTGGTTCGGGTCGTACGACCTCGGCATTATTTGCGCGTGTTGATTTTTGGAAATAATGATTTGTGGAAAGATATTTTTCCTCTCTTATTATTGAGTTACTACATTCTTTGAAATCCATACTTGATTTAATCTTGTTTTATTATCATTGATCTTAGTAAGTGTCAAGTCGACCCATCTTCACTTCTTCTTCGAGGTTAGACTGGATACTTACTCGGTACATATTGTTTTATGTACTCACTCTATACTTCTGCACTTAAATGTGCAGGATCTGAGGTAGGTGCATTTGGATACGCATCCGGCGCGTAACCCTGACTTGATTTTGAGATTCCACGGTGAGTTTCCCCCTTCTGAGCTATTCAGCAGCATCTTGAAGTCTTCCTTTTATTTTGGTTCCTGTCTAATCCTTTTCAGACAGTAGGATAGACATTCTTTTGTTTATCTAAGTTGCCCATACACTTGTGACACCAGATCTTGGCATGTATTAGTAGACTTATGGCTTTTGGTTTTATTCTGTTTAATTATGATTATTTCTACTAGTTTCTCTTATTCAATTAATTTGGTCTCGTGTTAAATCCTCTAAGTTAAGGAAAAATCACTATACAGATAAGTAGTAAATCTGGAAATGTAATTAAGTCATCCGTTATTATCGGCTTGTCTAGAAATGGTGCTGGATGCCATCATTTCCTAATATGAAATTAGGTCATGACATCACCCCCGAAGTTCATCCCAAAAGAATCCGCAACCATATCCCGAATTCTAGAATCATGATTTCTATTATCCACCGACCTACTACTTTCACCAACAACCATGTTATGAAATATTCCACGACTACCATCGATCTCTCCATGATTAGTCCACACAAAGTAATTCTCTATAAACCCCTTCTTGTAAAGATGAAGCTTAACTTCCTCCAGTTTTTTAAACTTCACACAATCGCACTTGACACAAGGGCACCTAATTACTCCTTCAATTTGATATGATGAAAGTGACATTGCATGTCTAATAAAGCCATCAACCCCTTCTACAAAATCCTCCTACAATCCCCTCTGATTAGGATAATTCCTATTGTACATCCAAGTACGATGTTCCATCTATACAAATAAAAAAAATTGAGATATTTCCATAAGTATTACAACTAACTAATTTATTCTACAATTATAAATCAATTAAATCATTTTTAGTTAATTAAGATAATTAATTTTTAATAATTACACCCAAAAGGTTCAACAATTATCCCTAAAATTTTAGTTCACATCCAAAAAGTTCAACCATTACCCCAAAAAGTTCAGTTCATATCCTAAAAGTTAATTAATACGATAAACAATTCAATTAACCACACACAACATAAGCTCTACCATTTAGTTCAACACTTATGTAACGACCAGACTCGTTGTTTTGAGAATTTAAGCTTCATTCGGTGGCATAAGGCCTTGAGCAGCTTCATATTATGTATATCGATCTGCGTGCATGGTTGGATTCAATTATCGGATGACTCAGAGTCAAATTGGAAGAAGGGTTCTAGTTTTGGAAGCTTAAGCAGTGAGAATTTGACCGGAATTTGACTTTTCGTGTAAACGACTCCTGAATGAGTTGTGGATAATGTCAGCAGCTTCGGATGGTGAATTTGGACTTAGGCGTGCGTCCAGATTTGGATTTGGAGGTATGTAGGGTAGTTTGAGGCATTTCGGCGAAAGTTGAAGTTGGGGTTTGACCAATGGTTGACTTTGGTGATATCGGGGTCAGAACGCGATCGCGAGAGTTGGAAAAGCTCCATCATGTCATTTGGGGCTTGCCTAGATTTGACGTCATTCCGGGTTGGTTTGATTGGTTTTGACACGAGTTTTAGAACTTGTCTGTGTGTTTAGACGGGTCCCAGGGGTTGTTTGATGTGATTTGATGCGTGTCGGATGTGTTTCGGATGGGCTACGAGCCATTTTTCTCCTATTTTGAATTGTTGTTATGTATTCTGGTGTTCCCTTCTATGTGATCGCATAGGTATAGCCGCGATCGCGAAGGCTCATTGGTGGCTACCAATTTTCCTTCTTCGCGATAGCATACACCAGTCCGCGATCACGTATGTATATTTGTGCCTTCTCCGCGTTCGCAGTTCATCTCCCGCGTTCGCATAGCTCAGCTTTAACAGCTGGTGATTTGTTCCCTTTCTCTTCTGTGATCGCAAGCATCATCGTGCGGTCGCGTAGTGCAGCATTAGGCCGCAACATTGTTCCTTCTACGCGATCGCACATCTATGATCGCGATCACGAAGTGCATTTTGGGCAGTGTCCATTTTCTTCTTCGTGATTGCATTGCTTCTTTCGCAATTGCGATGTACAAATACCTGGGCAGGCAGAATATAATCCCAATCTGAGGGTTATACCATTATTATCACATTTTGACTTGTAGAGCTCGGTTTTGAGCGATTCTTTGCGGGGTTTTCAAGAAAATCAATTGGGTAAGTGTTCTTCACCTAGAATTTATTATATTCCTTGATTTTATCTTCTTTTTTTTGTCTTTTAAATTGTTTTTTGAGTTGGGGGAAATGGTAGTTTCTCAAGAAAGTTTTCAAAATGTAAATTGATGATTTGAAGAGCGAATTGGTTTTGGAACTTGATAATTTTCGTTTGGTTGAACTCGTATCGGAGTGGTTGTTCGGATTTTGTAAAATTTATCGAATTCCGAGGTGCTGGCCTGGGGGAGTTGACCTTTGTTGACTTTTTAGAAATTGAATAAAAATCACAGATTTATTAATTGAAATTATTTCCTCTTGCATTGTGTGATGTATTCAAGTCTTCTTGGGATAGATTGAGATGATCAGAGATGAATTTGTAAAGGAAGGTAGAAATTGAGTGTGGAGTTAGCCGAATTGAGGTAAGTGTTTTCCTAACTTTGTTGAGGGAATTGTTCCTCCTATCTGTCATTGTTTGCTACATGCAGGGGTGATACATATATGAGGTGACGAGCATATATGTATGTGCCAGGGTTAATTCTCGAGGGAAAATTATGTTATAATTGTGTCTTGTAGAATTTCATAACCTTCTTGCTTCATGCCTCACTTGACTTCTAGATATTAAGAACGTAGTGTAAAGTCAATACTTAGCCTATAGCTTAATCAATTTGATGGAAATTCTTAGGATACATTGATGTGTCTAATTCGGTCATCTCTAGTTAATACGTTGCTATGGCTGATATTTTTAGATGCTAGATTACATACTTGTATTGTTGATAAATTGTGGAATTTGGGGAAGTACTTGAATTATAGGCCCTTGAGGGTTTTATTGAATCATTGTTGGTTTATAAATGACGTGATTGAGAATTTCTTGGGATATCCGCTTGAATTCTCTCCTCAATGTTGTTTATACTTCCTGTCTTGCCATTTTATTGAATTTTATATGTTTGTTGAGGAAGAGTGTAAAGTATGAAGGATGATGTCGTGCCATTGTTTATATTCATTATCATGTGAGGAAGAGTGTAAAGCACGAAGGTTGATGTCGTGCCATATTATTAAGAGTAAAAGCACGAAAGGTGATGTCGTGCCATATTATTGAGAGTAAAACACGAAGGGTGATGCCGTGTCATATAATTGAGAGTAAAAGCACGAAGGGTGATGCTGTCCCATGTCATTTGTGAGTAAAAGCACGAAGGGTGATGTCGTGCCATTACATTTATACTTTTATACTTTTGTATCATTGCGAGTTCATGGCACGATGGGTGTTTCTGTGCAAGCGAGGACGAGAGACATAAATAATGTTATGATATTCTTTTCTTGCAGATATCTTCATGTCTTACCTTGAATTGTTATTGTTGTATTTATGGTTCTTATGTGACTTGTCGTCACTGTTTTGTCCTTATTCTCTATCTGAATCGTTATTGTGTCGTATATGCCTTCCACTTGTTTAACTTGTAAACATCATGCCTACTTCCTGTTGTTATAATTGCATCCATGTCATAACTGTTTGTTGCACATAGGTACAGGTCTTCTTCCATTTTGTCCATTCATGCCTCTACTTGTTGCATTATAAAGAACATGTACCCCTCCCCTTCTCTTATTTGTTATATCCATCTTCATGCCTCCATCATGCTAGTTAGTTGAAGTTATAACCTTTTTCTTGATTGTTGTCATTACCTCTATGCTCTCCTCTTAGTCTGTTACTGATGTTCTTAAGTACATTCTCATCCATTATTACTGCTTGCATTTACTTCCTTGTCATTTCTATTATCGGTATTTTTATCATTTGGTTGGTACTGTTTTACGCACATATGGTGAGGATGAGATAAATGCATGAAGGGTGTTGTCATGCCGTTAGATTTGATGTCTTGAGTACTTCTCTCACACTATGAAAGTTTTAAGGTGATTTGTTGTGGTTCATGGGTATTCGTTCTAAGGAAAGGGTTGGTCGAAATGTTGGAAACTGTGGAATTGTGATTTTTTTCTCCTACTCTGTTATTGCTCTGTACAGTCATATTGTGTACTCTATTCTATTATACCGTGGTATAGTTCTATTTCTAGTTTACATTACAGTGTTTATTAATAAGCATTTTTTAACTAAAAAGCCTCGTTACTACTTCGACGAGGTTAGACAAGATATTTACCAGTATATGAGGTCGGTTGTACTGATACTGCACTTCTGCACACTGTGTAGACTATTGAAGCAGAGCTGCTGGAGAAGTCGGGAGCTTACCCTGAAGATGTTCGTGTATTCTGGATAGAAGCTGCCACTTGTTCTTGGTAGTTTTAGACATTATTAATCTGTTCATGTAGTTTTCAAGCAGATCCGATGATTATTTGTATTAGCTTTGTAAATTTTGAATCCTAGAAGCTCATGATTCGTACTATCGGTTCTTGGA
Organism: Nicotiana paniculata; assembly: GCA_005239505.1. Taxonomy (NCBI): domain Eukaryota; kingdom Viridiplantae; phylum Streptophyta; class Magnoliopsida; order Solanales; family Solanaceae; genus Nicotiana; species Nicotiana paniculata. The sequence continues at coordinate 175,223 of ML313745.1, forward strand.
TAAATTTGTAAAATTTCATTCAATCCTATTTTAGTTTCTTATATATTCTTTTGGCTTGTATCTATTGTTAGTTGGCTTACCTAGTGGGTCGAGTTAGGTGCTATCATGACCTGTGATTTTGGGTCGTGACAACTTACCCCTAAAAATTCAATTCCTACCATAAAAGTTCAATTTATAAGAACAAATCCTAAAATACAATTCAAGTCAAAGTTAAACATTCAATTCATAACAAAACTACTCAGGTCAATACAAACTTAAACATTGAATTTACACCCTAGATAATCAATTCAATTCAATTCAATTTTAACATGACCTAAACCCTAGATTTCAATAAAATTAAAATTTAAACAATCAATTTAAACCCAAAAGGTAACTAATTCACAAGAAATAACAAAATATTTAAATTATACAAACAATGTAAGTTCAAATCGAAACATGGAAGTTTTAGGAGGTGGAGGAGGAGCGGCGGTGGAGGCGTTGCAACTAACAACGGCGGCGGCGGGTGGGCGGTCAGTGGTGCTGTGGGGTGGTGAATGAGAATTGTGTGAGGGAAATAGAGAAGGAGAGAGGGAAGGGTATTGTGTGTGTGAGGGAGAAGAGAGTGAGGAACTAGAAAATTTTGAGAAGAAATTAAGAGAAACGAGGTGGGAAATCCCATATTTGGGATCTAAAATTTGAATTATTGACCAACGTCAGTACACTAAGTGACGGGCTTTGACTGTATTTTGACCATTAACCGACCAACTTTGGTGGTCAACTAAATTGTTTTTTTCTGTTTTTATTTTTTAAAATATTATAAACTATAAAAAAATTATTATAAACTATAAGTATTTATTTTATTCACATATATATTTACTATAAATAATTATAAACTATAAGCATAATCTTTCTAAAAAATTATATTAACTAATTACTTTTAATAAAATATAAGCATCTCTTTAAGTTAATTTTCACACACACACACACACACACACACACACACACACACACACTATATTGTAATTGATGATCAATCACATACATTACTACGTACGAAAACTTCATCAATTTATAAACAAATATAATTATTTTTTAAATATGTTTAGTCGATTGTTATATTACTTGTTTACTTAATGCTAATAACTTCTTTCGTTTCCTTAATTTGTGATCCATATATACATGTCAAAGATGTTTAGTATTAATTCTTCTATATTTTATTCATCCACCTTGTCATGACCCAAACCGATAGGCCGCGACGGGCACCCGGTGCCTTACTCAACCATGTACCAATGTCGTATTCTTCTTATTACATCATCATAGGTAAGTGGTCCAGAAGGGGGCTCCATAAGATAACCAAAGTAAACGTGAGGGAATACCTGACATAGAACGACCCAACCTGATATAGAAACTCATACATGTGAAATACGAGTGCTCCATTATATACTTAAAATATAGGCCGACAAGGCCATACAAGTATCCGTATACATGACATATGTCTACAAGCCTCTAAGAATACATACTTATTATAATGGTTAGGATCGGGCCCCGCCATACCAAAAAATACACGTCTAAATCATATTGACCAAACAAGTAACTCCGGAGAAAACGGAGTGCACCAACATCTTCCGCTGAGCTGATAGCCTACTTGGAGGACTCTCGACCTGTCTATCGGGACCTGCGGGCATGAAACGCAGCGTCCCCAGGCAAAGAGATGTCAGTACAATAATGTACCGAGTATGTAAGGAATGAAAATCAGTAAATAATAGACATTATAGAAACATGAAGTAAAAGACTCGACATGTAAGTCTGGATAACTCTGCAAATTATGAAAATACTTATAGTGTCATGCATATGCGTATGAATGTCATGTCGTGCATAGGTACATGTGTTCATAACATCATCAAGCCTCTGAGGGCATCCCATCATATCATCTCGGCCACTGTGGGCAAAATCATCAACGTATACCAGTTGATCAGGTGGTGGTGCGTATATAACGCCATAACCTTTTTCCATATCCCATATACATATAATATACATATAACGCGTATATAACGACATCTGGTCATGGGTCAATGTACATGTATAAATGAATGCAATGCATGAGAAGTACGTCAATAAAATCTCTTGGAATGTCATAAGACCATTATGCCTTTGAATAATATCATGAAGTAAACTTTATCAACTTACGTATTTTCTGAGACCCATGAACATACGATAGAACAATAAGACATATGAAATTCAAGAACATAGGCACCTCTAATACTTCTATGAATAGAGTCATTTATGGAAGTTGTGCATTTGCTCGTTTCATTTGTATAGTATAGATCATGCCAAAAGGAAAGAAGGGATAGTCTTAACATCCCTGAGCCGATTCTCTTGATAATCCCTCTAACACACGTTAATTGCGACAAAACATGTGACGACAATTTCGGAGTGGGGAAAAGTTCGTATGATATTCTTGAAAAAGATTGCACCGTACTCCCTTATAATTGTAAAATCTCACGTTGCTTAAGATGCTACGAAATCATGTTGAATTTCCATGAAATCTTGTTGAATTTGTTGAAGATGCTAAAATTCCCACGTTACTAAGATGATAAGGAAATTTGTGTTTGAATTCTTGTTGAAGACTGTAGCTAACACTTTGATATATGAGACCTCTCTTTGAATTAGAGAAAATTTTATGCCTTAAATGGTGTGGGCCCCGCATACTAATGACTAAACCACAAAAAGTCCTCCAAATGTGCCACCTTTTATGTGACTTTAAGAGTCACCATTTGGCTTTGATGTGTTTTCACGTTGGGAGATGTAAAGGTAAATCTTTATCCAAATATTTGAATTAATTATTCACTAATCATTTGATTAACTTGTTAATCTGTCATTAACCAATACTTAACCAATTACCCACATAATTAAGAATTATCTCAAATTACATAAAATACTATCCACTTTTAACACAACTTATACCCCTCACTATCATGGTCATGTGTTATCTTGTATGGCACTAGTCCATAAATACCGGGTATTATAGCTCGGACCGTATTTTATCTCAAATTGTCAAACATCAATGAAACTTATTTTCTTTGATTCGCTTACCCTCTCTCTTTCACGAATTTACTTATCGCTTATTTGAAATAGCGTAATACTTTTAATCTCAAAATAATCTCATTCCCGAGCTTACGTCGATTAACTTACGATGAAAATTTAACGTAAAAAAAAAGCGGGATGTAACATCTTATTTCCTAGCTTTCATTAATTTATTTATGGAGTACTTTCACGTACGAAAACATGGGGTGTAACACACCACTAATAATGCATGACATAGATTAATCAATATAGGTCGAGACGTTTTGCTTTTAATATTCATCGATATAGGTCAAACATTTTATTTTTAATATTCATCGATGTATCTAGGTAAGTTATAAGTCGATGAATCAATTTAAAAATAGATATATTTAATGACGATCAATTATATATACTAATTGGATTATTGCTTCTTCACAAGTCTATCCCCAAAATAACCCGACCCTGTTGCCCTAGCGCTTCGCGTTCTTATATATGTCACGACCCAAAATCCATAAGGTAGTGATGGCGCCGGACATCATTGTCAGGCAAGCCAATCATTAATTAATTGAAATAAATTCCTGTTTTAACATTTATGAAAAATATTACCTTTCACTTTATTACATAGTAACTAAAATAAAAGTTCGTTAAGTAATTACAATGGTTTAAATATTCCATTTTAGCAATTATATCCCGAACTGTGATGACCCAAAAGGTTCATCCCGTATATTCTATCTAATTATGTGTTTTGAGGTCGTGAAAACCTCCTTCTATGTCACCTCGATTTGCGTGCGCAACCCGGGCGTGTAGCCGGGAAGCCTTTATGTGAAAAACTGATAAAAATGATAATTTTATATTAGAAATGTGAATAAAGTTGACTTCAGTCAACGTTTTTGGTAAACGGACCCGGACCCATAATGTGACGGTCCGGGAGGGTCCGTAGGAAAATATGGGGCTTGGACGTATGTCCGGAATCGAATTCCGAGGTCCCAAGTCCGAGAAATGAATTTTTTAAGAAAATTATTTTCTGAAAAATATAAAGGTTCTTGAAAATGAAATTTGAGGTGAAACCTGTGATATCAGGCCCGTATTATGGTTCCGATGTCCAGTATAGGTTCGATATGATTTATATGTATTATTTTTGAAATTTGGTAAGAAACTAACTTAGTTTGACGTGATTCGGACCTTAAATGCAAAACTTAATGTTTATAGAAGTTTGAAGAATTTTTATGGACTTTTAGTTTAATTCATTGTGTTAGTGTTGTTTTGTGTGGTTTGAAACCTCGAGCGAATCTGTGTTAGGTTATATGACTTGTGTGTGTGGTTGGACGGGGTCCCGGGGGCCTCGGGTACGTTTAGGATGCTTATCGGGTGTTATTAGCACTTGAGAGACAGTTGAATCATTGTTGGTTCTAGTGTATCGCACCTGCGATGGACCTTCCGCAGGTGCGGACACGCAGGTGCGACGAGGAGCTCGCAGGTGCGGACTTACCCCAATCCCAGAATCCTCGTAGGTGCGGTGTGTTTTCCACAAATGTGGAGTCGCGGGTGCGGCCATTTGACCGCAGGTGCGACCCCATGCTTTTTAGTGGGTTTTCGCACCTGCGATGGTATTTCCGCAGGTGCAGTCTCAGGGGCGCAGGGGCGGAATTGCTGGGCAATTATATCAGGTCCAAGGGTTTATGTTATTTTCACCATTTTCAAGTTTGAGAGCTCGGGAGAGGCGATTTTTGGAGGCTTTTGCACCTGGGTAACTTGGGTAAGTGATTTCCATCCATTATAGATCAATTTCCATGATTATCTTAAATCCAACCTTAAATTTCGAAAATTTTGGGTAGAAAATGGGAAAAAATGGGATGAACGTCATAGACCAAATTATTGAGTTTTGATTGGGTTTTTGACCTCCGATTTGAGAGATTTTCATATGTTTAGACTCGTGAATGAATGGGTGGGCCCGGGGAACTTTTTGGGCGAATTTCCTTATTTCACGTATTAGCTTCGGACTCATTAATTATTTTGCTTCCTTGTGATGATATTTACTCTACGCAATCGAATTGTCTAGATTTGGGTCACCCGGAGATGGGTACTCGTGGCAAGAACATGATATTGAGTTGATTAGCGCAACAAGGTAAGTATCTTGCCTAACCTACTGTGGAGGAACAACCTCTTAGGATTGAGTCTTCTATGTTGATTGTAGTCCGCGTACACGAGGTGACGAGTGTGTACTCAAATTTATTTGCAAATAGTCCCTTTAGGGATTTTTGGACTCCTTATGTTCCCCGTATATGAATTGAACTTGTTATATCTGAATTCCTGATTTCTAATCGCATCTCCTCCTGTTCAAGTTAGAAGTACTTGCCTAGCATTCTTTGTTTCTTATATGATCTTAATTGACTTAAATGAAGACTTTGTTTTTCCTACCGTTATGCTATGTCTTCCTTCATATGCTGCCTATTTACTGAGCATTGTTCAAACTGAGTTTATTCGGTGAAGCTAATTGTCTAAGTGAGATTGGTTATAGCTGGTTCCCTTGCCGGGATGATTTGGTTTCTTGGTTGCGAACTTGAATGTATATAATCCTTGCTATATATGTCTTGTCTTCCCCTCGTTATGTTGTTCTATCTTTGTGCTTGGCATTCCTCCCAGTGGCTACTTCTTATGAGCGAGTTGTTACCACTTTTTTGATATAAGTCTTTGTATTGATTTGCTCATCGCACTTTGTATTTGGTCCTGTTTGCTTTCGTGCCGGTTGTGGCAATATATGTTGTTTCTGTCGCATTCTGGTTATTTTCCTTAGTGGCCGCATTGCACATATTTAAATTGGGACTACGGACAGAGATCCGGGAGCTTTCCCCCTTACTGCATCACATATTTAAATTGGGACTATGGACAGAGATCCGGGAGTTTTCCCCCTGTACTGCATCACATATTTAGATTAGGACTACGGACAGAGATCCGGGAGCTTTCCCCATGTACTGCATCGCATATTTAAATTGGGACTACGGACAGAGATCCGGGAGCTTTCCCCATGTACTGCATCGCATATTTAAATTGGGACTACAGACAGAGATTCGGGAGCTTTCCCCCTGTACTGTGGCATGACAAATTCTGAGTGGGAGACTGAGTTCCGGTAGCTTTATGATTAAGGAAATTTGGATCGAAAGACATAAATATTTATATTTAAAAGTATAGGTGAAAAGAAATTATCTCCAGGAAAAGTTATGTCTAAAGGACTTCTTTTTCGAAAGTATATTTGAAAAGCGTTTGTCTTGCAGAATATTTTAATGTTATTTGAAAGAGCAGTACTTGGGAAAATATATTTTAAACATCACGTATATTGATGATATTTGAAAGAGCAGTACTTGAGAAAATATATTTTGAACATCACGTACTTTGATGATATTTGAAAGAGCAGTACTTGGAAAAATATATTTTAAACATCACGTGTTTTGATGATATTTGAAAGAACAGTAATTGGGAAAATATATTTTGAATATCACGTGTTTTGATGATATTTTAAAGAGACTTGAAAGAGTAGTATTTGGGAAAGTGTATTTGAACACCCCGTATTTGAAGAGACTATGTTTCAGAGAAAGTATGTTTCAAAGAAGAAATTTTTCTATTTCGAAATGATTATATCTTTAAAGTTTTCAAAATGAACTCACGATTTAAAGGTTTTCAATCGAAAGTTTGACCAGTTTTATTGATTCATTAGCTAAGGCCTGAATAAATTGATGTAGTGCTGAGTTGCTTGAGTTTTTGTTGGGTTGTAGCTCCCGCCATTTGGATTGCATCCTTCTCATTCTCTTTGCGTATTTCTCTTATGATGTCCGTTGTTCGTGATTATTGAATTTTTCTTCCGTATTATTCGATCGTATCGTTAATTACATTGAGAAATCTTTAGATAGATATTTTTGTTCGGCCTTTTATAAATCTTGCCTTTTTACTTATTAGATCGGTAGTGTCTTGACTAGTCCTCGTCACTACTTCATCCAGGTTAGTCTTGATACTTACTGGGCACCGTTGTGGTGTGCTCATACTACACTTCTGCACATTTTAGTGTGCAGCTTCAGGTTATGGTTGTTGGTAGCTGCGCAGATCGTTGCTGAGGAGACTCAAGGTAACCTGCTACTGCGTTCACAGGCTTCGGAGTCACCTTCCTATTTTATTTCTATTCAATTGTACTTACTTATTCCTAGGCAGTTGTACTTAGATTTGATAGAAAAATTTCGTAGAGCTTATGGCTTGTACTTACCGGGTTTTGGAAAATTATAAACTCTGTCAAGAATTCTATTTCGAATTTTTTTTAAATTCCTTTATTATTGTTGTTGTTCAGTGAAAATGTTAGGCTTACCTAGTCCCTAAGACTAGGTGCCATCACGATACCCAACGGAGGGAAATTTGGGTCGTGACACAAACACACCCCAGAAACCGGTGTCACGAGCACATGAGCAATTTCTAAGAATTTTACAATTTCTACAAAGCTTGTCCGAAATACAAGTGGACAAGGAAATTAAAATGATGTAATACAGTATGAGGGAGACTATGTCAGCTGCAGATCGCCTCCGGATGATGCAACTCACCTAAGTCTCCAATCCTCCATATCGCTATGAAAATACTTGTGTAATAAAATGCAAAGCAAGTGTAGCATGACTATAAAAATAACGTGCACTCAGTAAGTCCCCCGCCTAACCTCAGAGAGGTAGTGACGAGAGGTCAAATTAGACACTTGCTAAAGGTTAATTTAGAATGTTCAAGTGTGGCACTAAGCATGATTATCATAGGTAATTTATTAAGTTCAGGCATAAATAATATCAACTTTTTCCACATTTAACACATTAAATCTTCGTCATATTAGTAACAATTAATCAACATGGGTGATTTGATAAAATAACAAATAATCAACCGGAAGGAACAACTTCTTCCAAAAATCTTTAATAACTTTAAATCTCTGTCATTTCAATTGACAACTTAAAATTCAGGCCAGTATAAGGCAAAAATCATAGCAACTACACAGTAAATATCATGCGCAAGCAATGCCGAGGGTCGAACGG